>CP139504.1:96149600-96339159 GCA_021014915.2 Artemisia tridentata subsp. tridentata
TTTTATCACAACAGCCTTGTTTACGGATCAACCAAATATGTCCAATACAAATTAACTTCTTTTGACCCAAACCCGATACTCAACCCAATTAACCCTCCCATTTCTGTTCCAAGGCCATTTTGCGGAGATGAGAACGGTTTTGAATAGGATTTTTATGACAACAGCCTTGTTTACAGATCAACCAAATATGCCCAATAGAAATTAACTTCTTTTGACCCAAACCAGATACTTAACCTAATTAACCCTCACATTCTGCTCCTCCACTTATGCTTAGGTTGGTGTATTTTCATTGTTCTCAAACCCAGTAGCAAATGAAACAACTAACCTTGTCTTATATGAAAATTACCACATGATTACACACAAAAAAGGCATTTACAAAGATAAGTAACAAATTAAATTATACCTTCTTTCATTTGCCCTCTGTTCCCGCTTTCGACACTAATTTCGGCACAACATCAGCCGTCCCAAAATGCAATGGATCCCTCGAATTGATCACTGCCAAAAAAAAACAAAAAACAAAAACAAAATGAATAAGCCACAATAAGTGAGGTTATGAAACATAAGCTGAGAACAAAATAAGCCATAAGGCTGCTATATAAGGCAAAACAAATTGCCAACAGTATAAAAGAAACCACTTCTTCAGCTACTTTAATCACCAATCGTCAAAAAACAACATAAAAAACATAAAAATATGAACTTTATAACTGATAATAACAAAATTCACCATTTTTATAATGAAGACAGTCATTAATCTTATAAATTCCATGAAGTTACGATTCAAATCTCCTACAATCAACTCCATATAACTACAAAACAACAATGACATCATTAAAAACCAAAACTTTGTAAACACTATATATCCAAATTGATAAAAAAAATAAAAAAAAATAAAAATAAAATAAAAAAAAAAAAAAAAAAGAGAAAATAGATTTAGGTAGAATAAGCCACCTAAACTCGATCACAAAATTAAAAACTATAAATAGAATAAGAATGAATCAAAAAAACTACTTGATTACCACCCGAGGAGTGTTCAAATGATAACCATCAATTTACCACAGGTCAATTTCAATTTAACGCAAGTCTTTAAAAAAAAAAAAAAAAAAAAAAAAAATTCAATATTCCAAATTTTAAAAATTACTCGCTTAATCATTAGCAACAAATTTTTCTATGTTTTTTTTTTTTTTTAAATCCTTAGTCCACTTCAACTTTTATCCCTTTTTAAAAATACAAAAATAAAAATAAAAATAATCATAAAAATTTATAAAAATCCATAATCTACTTAAAAATTTTATAAATAATGATAATCAACAACACTAAGCAACTAAATCATTAAAACCCCAAATTTAAGGTGGAACCCTAAGTTCGAAATTAAACAAAAAAAAAAATGAAAACGGAAAAAACTTACATATTATCATACGGTATTTGTAGAAGAACAGATTTGTGGATGTTGGTCAACTGATAATGGGTGGGCGGAATTTGTCATAGATTTATGAAAAACTGTAAAAAAAATTAACAGATCTGTAAAAAAGATCTTCAAAAATTGAGAAACAGTCATAGATTTATCAAAAAAAGCGAGAAAAAAAATACCTCAAAACTTAACCACCGATAATTTTTTTGTGTGTGTACTTGTGTGAATGGAAGATTCAGGAACAAATGTATATCAGAAGAAAAAATACGCGGGAATAAAAAGAGTGTGGAAAGTAAAATACTGTTCATGGAACTGTAGATGCACTCATAAATCCCTGTAGCTGCAAAGCGCGGGTGTGGAATTAGCAAATACCCGGTACCTAATCTCTTAATGTGAAAGTAGTATAAGAGTGTGGAAGTAGCATTTTGGGTACTGTAGATTGAGCAGTAAAAAGGCGGGCCGGGTCGCGCCATAAATGTATAATAGATATAATATTGCGTTAAAAGATGCTTTAAACAAAATTCTCGAAGGGTGATATTCTTAGCACATGGTATCATTTTGGATCCTGCGAAGATTGGGATTATCACTAAATGGTTAAGACCGACGATAGTTACTGGGGTTAGTACCTTTGAGTCTTGCAGAAGGATTGTGGAAGATGTTCACGACTGGCGTTATCGTTGATGAAGCGTATGAGAAGAGATGAGAAGTTTAGTTGGGATGAGGAACGAGAACTGAGCTTGAAGAGCTGGAACAAGAATTAGCTTCTAGGTGGGTACCAATTTTGGGAATGATTTCAAGAAGAGACTTGGTTATAGACTTGTGCAGCACGGGAAGGATATCGCTTATGCATTAAGAAAACTAGAACCGTAGGAGGCGGAATATCCAACACATAACTTGCAGTTGGCAGCAGTGATCGTGTCAGAGATTCGCGTTTTACTTCACAGTTCCAGGGAGAATTACAGAAGGTTTGAGGAATCAGACTCAAGTTAAGATTTCTTTTCACCCTCAGATAAATGGACAGTAGGAATGAACTAATCGGACTTTAGAGGATATGTTGGGATCCTGTACTTTGGTAGGGATGGAAGTATAGAACATCTTTTGTTGGAAGGGGATTAGATAGCTGCTTATTGAAGATCCGGAGTTGACTATAGTGAATGATAGAATAGTTAACGTGGTAGAGGAACTTTGGAATTTTAGACCGGGGGTTGTGTGCTCTTGGGGTATCTCCGTACTGAAGGGTTAGACGTCCTGACATAGATAGAGATTTATTCAGTGATTCGTTAGTCCTTAGGTTCGTTCTTATCGTTACGGGTATTCTACCCTTATCTTTATGCATTTTTGTACGTTCAATAATCCGATATTTGCTTCGTTGATCGTTTGTATGTTTCCTTGATTCGTTCGGAATTTTAGAATAAGATTGTGAAAATTCCTACCATCTAGCATTGCCTCCGTAATTGCCTCATGTTCAGATCATGCTTCGGTTCATGTATCTCATTTAAGATGTCTCAGTTATCATCCGTCGCATGTGGTTTCGAATCCGTCGGATCAAATTTGTTATGATTTGTTCGGTTGAGAGAGCCTGAGGCTATTTTGGATCGTCAAGAATCGAGTCATGAGAAACAACCTTTCCGTTTGTTAAAATTGTTTCATTTCATTTCGTAATCTGGTACGTTTCCGTTTAATCATTTCATTCCAATTTCGCGGACGAAATTTTCTTTTTAGATAAGAAGAGTTGTAATACCCTAAAAATGTGTAAAATATTTCATTTGAATATAACCTAAAATATATATAATTCAGTAAATGATATAAAAACAATATATTATACGATTATGTATATTTTGGTGAGTTAAAACTATATAATATGTAGTTATGCACAATTAAATAATTTTGGCCATATGTTATACATTTTTATCCTAATTAAAATAAGAAGATCGGTATAATAATTGCGTAGGCTGAAATTTTGATAACCCTCCCCATTTATGGCCTAAAATCATGCCAATCAGTATTATTTACAATCAATCAGTATTTATTATAGATTAAATTAGTATTAATAACTTCCTAATGTACAATATATACGCTCCTCCTTTATTTTCTATATGATCTGGCCCTCCCCCCTACTTTTTTTTCATACGACCAAAAAAAAAACTCCAGCTCCTTCATTCTCCCCCAACCGAACCCTAGCCTCTATTTTTTTTCCCAATTATTTTGCTCTCCAAAGACCAAGGAAGAAGAGGGGGTGAAGTGGTTTCGATCGTGTAATTCTCGGGGTATTTAATTGTGGTGTTTTCTCGGTTCCTTTATTCGTTATTTGGGCCTTCAAGGTATCATCTATTCCTTTCTTTTCTGCCCTAATTCGACTCTTATACACATGTAATTAAACATAAAAACATATGGATCAAAATCGGATTAAAATGGTTTTAGGGTTAATATGTTTTGGTAATTGATTGAATTCGATGTATATGAGTTTTTACCAAAATTATACTAGGGTTTTGATAGTGTTTATGTTTGTGTGATCTTATGAATATGTTAAGAAGATGTTAGATACATGTTTCATGAATTACTAGGGCTTGTGTGATGTTTGTATGACTAAAACATGTGTTATAGTGGTCTAAAATTGATTCTAAAAATGGGACAGCTTGTAGGTCGAATATGTGTGTGTTATAGATCGAGTTCCATAAGTGTTTAATTATGTATTTTTGCATGTAAACTTAGTTTAATGTCATATTTAAGTTTCCCAATTGGTTTGGAGTGATTTGGAATCGTATTGGTCATGTTTATTGTAGATGTATGGTCTGGACTGACCCACGACAAGTGGGCCAGGCCCGGCAAACAGCGGTCCACTCTACGCCTAACCCTAATCCATGCCCTATAAATATAGGGATGGAATCCCCTTCTTCAGGACGATCTTCAACAGGTTACTCTAAACCTAACCCTAATCAACCTATATCGCACCAATACTAACTTGACTGTCGGAGGTGGATCCCGGGGCTACGGCCTCGGGTCCACTCCTAACGGGTTCTCTTTGTTGAACAGGTCTACTCAGGGCTCGAGAAGACGACGAGCGGCCCAGGGAGAGTCGTCGAATCCAGCCCGCGCCAGATTATGTATCAACATTTATGAAATTAAGGGATCATGGGTCAATCCTGAGTTTAGGAGTCTGGAAATTCAGCTGGTGTTTTGGAATTTTAATTTCCAAAAAGTGAAGAATTAGGAGGTCTCCTTTTACAGGTAGAATACCTAGGATGTATAGGACTTACTGGAATTTTTATAGAGTTTTCTGAAGGGTTCTAATGGGGTAAAAAAAATGCAAACTTTCTGGGTGTCTGTGCAGTTATCTTTCTGGGCAGGTTTGGGAAAATGATTTTTGAAATAGTACTATCACATTGAAATAAAATCTGAGAAAATTACAGAAAGGGCCCAACGTGTATAGGTATCTATGATAAATATTTGAGCTTCCCAGTAGACACTTAAGTATGGTGTAAAATTCATTAATATCGGGACCAGAATAAGATAAAATCTGAACTATATTACAAGTTAAGAATTTAGTGTAACCTAACCCCATTTAATGTGTTTTGACCTAAATAATATTTGTAACGTTAATACGGATACTCTTAAACATGTGTTAACCTACTTTCGAACTAACCCTATATTTAATTGATTTTGCTTAAACTCTAAATTGGTCATCAATGTAAATTAAATACGATATAAGCCCTAATAAACTATTTATTATACTTAAACCCTAACTTTGTTATATATTGATTTTAAGTGCTTTTAATCCCCAACCTTAGCTGACTATCATTTCGAAACCCAAATTTGGCCAACTAACGGGAAGTTACTAAAAGTGGTAAGTTACTAAAAATGGAAAGATACTAATAATGGAAGGAAACCCTAAATATATATAATAAATGAACTGATAAATAATAATTGATCCATAATTCATGTAGATTCTCTGAAGAAGGAGTGATCTCCGTCCCTGTGTTCATTTCATTTCGTTGCATGCTAAGGTACAGATATTCTACCCTTTTTCAGTAAGGGTATCTCATGACTTTGATTCCTTGATATTTGCTATTCGTTTGGTTATTCTGTCTGTTATGGTTGATTATTCGTTCTTTTTGGTTACTTCAATATCCGTATTAGAATCATTTGATACATTGTGACCCATTTAATATTACAACTTCATGTGAAAACCTTTCTTAAATATATTATGAAAATGTTTTGAGAAAAAAATAAAATGTTTTAAAATGATTGATATGAAACCAAGACGATACCACTTGTATATGAAGGTTTAATGACTTTTATGAAAACTGCTTTTAAAAGAATACGTTTATGAAAACAGTGTTAAATGATTTTCACAATTACTTAACCTATTTGTACTCTATCTTTTCCTTAAAGATTTCTCATGATTTGCACCCTATTTCATTTACCGTTTTGCAATTCTGATTTATGATCCACATTTGATTAGTATGCATTCGCTATTCTGTTGATATGATTCATTTCAGTTGGTATTATCTTGTTGGATAATTGATAATTATCCTTTATGCTTTATTTGTATCATCTGTTTCATTCTATTGCCCATATTTGTAGCTAATCATGGGGAGTCCATGGCCTTGCCATTGATGCACCAATGGTATTGATACTATCTATGGAGGTGGGTTTTAGTCCACAGCGTTCCCACTTATGCTATATAGCAACTATGGCCGCCATATTTATTATTATTATATTAACGTACGTATGCACGGTCTCAAACTTGTATATGTATATCTGTTTTGCAGGGAGCGTATGGATGCATCCTAGGTAGTTTGTTTAGTTCAGTTATTTAGTGAATGGATTCTGTGTATGCCATACGCCCCATTTCACACTTGTACTATTGGAGTCTGCAGCTCCTATGTACAATTTGCTATGATATGATATATGTTTGTTACTTGGGCATTTCCTTGTTATGATTGTTATCCGTTTCATATTCCTTGTTATGCCTGGATTCCATTATCATATATCCCATATTTCATTGATATCTTGTTTAGCAGGTTCTCGTGGTTCCGTTCACTTATCAGTTCATTTTACTACTTATTGTGACTTATATCATTTTTATCCAGCAGATCCTTATGATTTCATTTCAGTTATTCTTTTACTTTAGTTATCCATTTGTATATATCTGTTCACTGGGCTTTTTAAGCTCAGCCGCATTTCTTTTCCTGCGGCAGGTTTTAGGTTGGAAGCTGGGTTTTGAGTGAAGAGTGCTTAGGAGCTCTTAGTAGACTGCACCTTGATAGCTTCCCATGGATTAGAGATGCATTTAGAGTTTTTATTTTAGACTTAGTTTGTATTTTAGTATGGAAGTTGTAATGTTCAGATTTAGTACTTTATCTTTTCCTTAGAATACCTTTGTAAACATTGTATTATTAAAGTCTTCCTCTTGCGTATGTTCTATTTGACGCCATAAATGTGACATTTGACCCGTTCTCGGATAGGGGTGTTACATGTTATGGATATACATCCCATGTTAAACGGATGAGTCAAGATGTTATGGATATACATAACATGTTAAACAAATGAGTCGATATGTTATAGATATACATAACATGTTAAACGGATGAGTCGATACATCTCAAAACATTCCCAATGCTTCCCATCAAACACTTCCCGCCAAAACTTCCCGCCAAAACACTTCTAACCAAAATTTCCCACCAAAATATTGGCACCAAAATTTTCCCACCAAAGCTAGCAGATCTGCTCTTATCCTCACAAATACATTATATACACTCTTATCCTCAAAACCTCACAACCTCTTATCTTCACACCAATTTCAAAACCTGAGATGCAGCGATATAATCCTTTTATGTGTTCTTGTGGAATAGGAAATATAAAACTAAGAAAATCACATAAAAAAGATACATTTGGATGGGAATATTATGCATGTCCTCTTTCGAATGTGAACAATCATTCATTTCTTATTTATGTAAATATACAAACAATCATAACATTTCCTTATTTATGTAACAGCCAAGAGAAAAAGATAATGGATGTGGATATTTTATGTGGAAGAGTGAATTTGATGACCGGTTACGAGAAATCTCTTCTGCTTCAACATCTCAAGGTGATGGATCTGCACCAACAGAGTGCTCAAACAGTTATGCCAAAGATCTTAGAATAAACATGCTAGAATCACAAAAACAGGTGCTAGAGACAAGAGTAAGGATGCTGGAGGCAAGATTTGAAATGGCAACGAATCCCGACGACCACGACCACGCATGTCAGTCGGCTGCAATACTCCGTGAGATGTTAGGTGACATGGACAATCTTCATATGTAGTGTTGGTGTTGTTGTTGTTGTTTGTGTTATTGTTGCTGTTTAATAAAATGTTGTTATTGTTGTGAAAACTTAAGTATTTCACGATGCTTCATTAACAACCGTCGTGCACCTTCGTTAGCGGCGGTGATCTACCTATCTTTTGTTGACCAGGTTCTGAGTTAACCAAATTATGGTGTCCAAACACCCCTTTAAACAACAGGGCATTTCAAATATACAATTTTCTAACACTAAATTACATATGCATAAAGAATGGAACTGAAGGAACAATATCACAATTAACAAATACGAAGGCAAACCTTTTATTTAAAACACGCAATAGTTCTCAACCACATACATTTCATACAGACTCAAACGAAACAACTTGACAAGCAAACGAAACAGATCAAACGAAACAACTTGACAAGCAAACGAAACAGATCAAACGAAACAACTCGACAAGCAAACGACACAACTCGACAAGCAAACGAAACAACTCAAATGAAACAACTCGACAAGCAAACGAAACACACGACATAGACCATAATAAACACCGCCCATTCATTTTTTTTTTTGCTGCTACTTCCCACTTTGCTAGAACATGCACCATCTTTTCCCTTCCTTGCTTTCCTTTGCTTGATGAAATGTTCAAACATAGCTCCAAGATTTGTTATCCTATTTCCCAGATCATCAATTTTGGTTTTCGACGTGCTTTCTCCTCCAAAATTATCAGCTTGAACATCCAATATCTCTTTGTAGTACGGCTTTTTCCTCAACCATTCCAGAATCTGGTCTCTCATCCACGGGCTAATGTTCTTATAAGAACCATATTCATTGTTGGGAATTATCACAAGAGAAGACTTATATATGAAGAACAGACTTAAGTCTGCTGAAGTACTTAGTTAAGTCTGTTAGTTATGATTATGTCATAGTTAAGTCTGCCAGTACAATGTTAAGTCTGGTAGACAGATTACATAGTTAAGTCTGGTCGACAGTATTTAGTTAAGTCTGTTTATGATTTATAGTAAAGTTAGTTAGCTATAAGTTAGGAAAGGATACGTATGAATTAGTTATCTTATTAGAAGATACGTTTATCCTTTTACACGTTTTGTATCTAGGGTTTTCCTTAGTGTATAAAAGGAAACCTAAGGCATTGTGTTTTGTATGCACCTTACACAAGAATTACGAAGTTAGAAATATTAATAGATTTACGAAGTTAGTTAATTGTGTTCTTCATTGTTATTGTTAAGATTCCGCATTAGCAATTAACAAATAGTTAAGAGTTTCTCACATAGATCAATTTGGATTTATTCAAGTTGTCTATTAAGTAACACAGGCTACTTAGATCCATAAATCGTGTGGACCTACAAGTGGTATCAGAGCCTATAGAGGGACTCTGAGAACGAAGAAACACAAAAACCTTAAACTCTCATTCACTCTCAATCCTGCATAATGTCTGTCAAGAATGGTGATGAATACTCAAACCACATCAGTGATGATGAAACTTCAAATCATGAAGATGCTGCATCAGAAACCAATACAACTAAACAACAACAGAAAAATATCCCTGCTACAACCACTATCTCCAATATCAAACTCCCACTTTTGAAAAAGGATGAGTATGACATCTGGGCAATGGAGATGGAACATTATCTGGAGTATATTGATAATGAAGTCTGGAAGGTAATCCAGAATGGAAATTCGAAGAAAAGGATCTCTGTGGGCAAAGATGGTGTTGTTAGGGTGCTTCCACCAGTCTCTGCTGCAGAGATTCAGGCTGCTGAGAAAGAGAGGAAGGCCAAAACCATTCTATTGATGGCTCTTCCCAAGGAGCACTTAAGAAGATTCCATGGTATGGACGATGCTAAGGAGATCTGGGAGGCTATCAGAACAAGGTTTGGAGGGAATGCTAACTCCAAGAAGATGCAGAAAGTTGTCCTTAAACAAGAGTTTGAAGCTTTCACAGTGACTAGTTCTGAAGGTTTGGAGAAAGTCTATGATAGATTTCAACACCTTCTCTCTCAATTGGAAGCCCATGGTGCTGCTGTATCCAATGAAGATGCTAATCATAAATTTCTCAGATCATTGCCAAAAGAGTGGTCAAGTGTGGCAATGACCATGAGGATGAAAGATGATGTTGACACTTTGTCAATTGATGACTTGTACAACAATCTTCGGGTGTTTGAACATGAGATCAAAGGGGTCTCAAAGGCATCTTCAAGTGCTGCCAATGTTGCTTTTGTTTCCCAAAGCAGGAGCAGTACTAAAAAGGGTAATTCTGGTGGCTATACTTCTGGTGCTTCTTCAAGTAATACAAGAGAAAGAGAAGTCCCAGCTGGCATTGCCGATGAAGTTGTTTATTCCCTTTTTGCAAAGAATTCAGAAGAACCAGATCTTCTTAGTGATGACCTTGAGCAGATTAATGATGTTGATATTGAGGAGATGGATATAAAGTGGCAAATAGCCATGATTGCTCTCAGGGTGAAGAAGTTCTATAAGCAGACTGGGAGGAATATAAGATTTGACAGAAAGACAGCTGTTGGGTTTCATAAGAAGAATGTTGAGTGCTACAGATGTCACAAAAATGGTCACTTTGCTAGGGAGTGCACAGCTAAAGTGACTACTGATGGGAAAAGGCAGAAAGATTCATTCCCTAAAGAAGCAGATAAGGAAGAGAAGAATGAAATGGGTATGATGACTTTAGAAGCTGGTGCTATCAACTGGGGTGAACACACAGAGGAAGAAGAAGACACAAATCACGCATTTATGGCCATTGGTTCTAGTTCTGAGGTATCCTTGTGTTCCAAAACTTGCATTAAATCATATAATAGTCTTAAGTCATTGTGTGATGAACAATTGAAACAAATAGGTGACCAAGAAGCTCAAATACTTGCCTATACCAATGTTGTTAAGACCCTAGAAGCACAAATAGTCACCTATCAAAAACAGCAATCAGCCTTAAATGAAAAACTTACTTTTCAAGCTAATGAAATATATGAAAAAGATGAAAAGTTGAAAAGATATAGGAGAATAGGCATGAAAGCTGTAAAAGATAGGGATGCATTGCAGAAAACACTAGACTCATGGAAAGCTTCATCTAAAAATCTGTTTAGACTTGTAGATTCTGGTATGAGTTCTACGTGTAAAATTGCTTAGGATATGAGATAAAAACTGATAAGGAGATTCTAAGCTATGAGGAAGAAATGGAGAGAACTGTGTTCGTTGGTAGAGATGATGACTTTGTTGGTAAACCTACATACAATAGGTTCATAAAAACTGATGATTTTAAAGGGGTTCCACCTCCATTAAATGGAGATTACACTCCTCAACAAAAGGAAGAACTTGATGATTCTTTGTTTGTGTATGGTAAAAAGGGTCCTCAATTTCCTGAAACAGGCAACTCAGATGATAAATCCAGTGAATATTCTACCTGTCAATCTAATGACAATGAAGGATCCAATGGAAATTTCTCTGAGCAGTCTGAATCAGAATCTGAAAGTGAACCAAAAGAGGTTTCTGAGTCGAAATCTGCTACGGATAGTGAACCAGTTGTGACTGCATCTAAACCTCAAACAGTTAAACCTAGTTGTGTCAAACACATAAAATCTCCTAGGGAATCTGTTAAAATCCAAGAGTCACCAAAGAGTGATAGAGTAAAAAGAGAATTTAGGAAAAGTTACACTTTCACTCCAAAAAGATGCTTTGTGTGTGGTAGTTTAAGTCATTTAATCAAAGACTGTGACTTTCATGAAAAGAGGATGCTTAAAGAGGCTGAACTTAAGAGACAGAGAGGTGTTAATACTGGTCATGTGAATGCTAAACCAGTTTGGAATAATGCAAACAGAATTAATCATGCTAACCAATTTGTTACTAGACCAACACAATTTAATTCTGGTAGATCTAATGTTAATTCTGGTTGGTCATTTGTTAATTCTGTTAGGCCAAATATTAATACTGGTAGGCCAAATGTTAATTCTGGGCAAAATGTTAATTCTGTTAGGCCCAAAGTTAATTCTGGGTATGTTAATGCTGTTAGACCCAGACAACCAGTTGTAAATAGACCACAAGTGAACCAAACTAATCATAGAAACAATTTTTCTAAATCACATTCACCTGTGAGGAGACCCATTGTCCAGAAAGCAGCAAAAATTTCAAACTCTAATGCTGTAAAAGGAAATGAGGGGTCTGTTGTTAAGGCCTCAGCATGTTGGTCTTGGGATCCATTTAAGAATGAACTTACCTACCAATCCCAAAACAACAGTGGATTATGTTGACATAAATAAATGCCTAAAAACATTATCAATATTTATTCATATCTCTATGTTTTGATGATCACAAAATGTAAACTCATTAAAACATAAACTTATAAATTAAACAAGTACTTAGTTGTAAATATTCACTTCTACAATTAAAATCACTTAAGGTATGAATGAACTAATGCTTAATGCATTATATGATCAAAGGAACATTTCCTTAAAAACTAGATTTTTTATAAAACATCAAAAACATTTTATATATTTTTGAAAAACATTTTTGGTATTAAATAAAAATGTTTAATCTTTTATAAAAATATGAATTCAAATTTTTAACCAAAATCAGTTAAAATGTTCCAGAAAAACCTTCCCCACAAAAGGACAAAATTGGCCAACGTTCAGTAGGGGCGGCCCCCTTAATTTTGCTAGGCGGCCCCCTTAAAATTAAGGGGACCGCCCCCTATTTAAGGGGACCGCCCCCGCTCCAGTAGGCTCCAGCTGTCCAGTTTTTCTCCCTATAAATACATGCCTTCCCCTGGATTTTTACTCACCTTTTGCACACAAAAACTTTCTGTTTTAAATCCTTGTATATACATTTCAAAATCCTTTGATCATATCTTATTAAGCATTGGTTTCTAAGTGATCCAAGCTTCCTACATTCAAGTGCAAAAGAAGAATACTCCTTCAACATCTAGAGAAGAAGTATTGCAACTTAGCTATCTAAGTTGTGTGTGTCATCATTCATTTGTATATAAGTTGTATATTTGTTAGATAGTTGTGTGTATAATTATTTGGGATAGGTTAGTGTGTAAGTAGTGAAGTTGTATAGTTAAGGTGTGTAAGTAGTGAAGGTGTGAAGAAGTAGAAGTGTACATAGGTTGTGCTAAGTTGTGAAGAAGGTGTGAAGCCGTAGTATATAAGTTGTGAAGAAGTTGTGAATAAGTCGTGAAGTAGTCTTGAAGAAGTAGTCGTGAGGAAGTAGTCGTGAAGAAGAAGTCGTGAAGTAGTCGTGAAGAAGAAGTCGTGAAGAAGAAGTTGTGAAGAAGGTGTGATTAAGTTGTGTACAAGTTGTGAGATTGGTTCTAGCTACAATTAGAACCCGACATCTAGCTTTGTGTCATTAAGCCGGTGTAAGCTAAAGTTGTGTAAGGTTTTCTCCGCCATAAGGGAGCTTGTTGACATAGTGAAGAAAACTCTCGAGTTAGGTGCTCGGGGAGTGGAGTAGGGCAAGGAAGGTGACCTTGTAGCCGAACCACTATAAATCTCTTGTGTCTCAGTTAGATCTTTCCATCTCTATCTTTCATTTGATTTACTTTACTTTACTTGCATTACTTACTTATATTTATCTATACTTGTTCATATTGTTTAAGAATTGAAGTCACATAATATCGAATCGAAGTTTTTAAAAGTAAACAAAAATTTTCAAAATAAAATTTAAAAAGACGTAAAACTATTCAACCCCCCTTCTAGTTTTCCACAATTGGTATCAGAGCCAGGTTAAACAAGATTTTTTAAAATAAACTGTATTTTAAAACTTGAAACGATCTATGGAATCTGAAAAATATTTAGAAGGGCAATCTATGCAAAGACCACCACTATTTGAAAGTGATGGATTTTTATATTGGAAAAATCGATTCGAAACTTATGTGAAGTCAAAAGATCTAGATCTTCGGCATGTTATTACTAATGGTGATTTTTTACCTATTCAATATAATTTAGAAACTAAAAATGATGAAGTAGTATCTTTTGAAAAACAAAATAATGATTTAAAAAGAAAACTTTCTAAAAATAATGAGGCTAAAATGGTTATTTATAATGCGTTACCACGTAAAGAATACGAAAGAATTTTTATGTGCGAAACCGCAAAAGAAATTTGGAACTCTTTACTAATAACTCACCAAGGTAATAGTCAAGTCAAAGATAATAAAATAGATCTTCTTGTTCAAAAATATGAACAATTCACGATTCCGAAAGAGGAATCAATTGATAATGCGTTTGCTAGGTTTAACACAATCATCACAAGTTTAAAGGCACTTGATGAGAGTTTTTCTAGTAAGAATTTTGTCAAGAAATTTCTTAGGGCTCTTCATCCAAAATGGCGAGCTAAAGTTACGGCGATTGAAGAATCGAAGAACTTGTCAACTCTTCAACTTGACGAGTTGATTGGCAACTTGAAGGTCAACGAAGCAATAATCAAGAAAGACTCCGAGATGATCAAAGGAAAGAAAGAACAAAGCAAGTCAATCGCGTTGAAAGCTAGGAAAGCATCAAGTGACGAGGATAGCTCAACCTCCGAAAGTGATGATGAAGAATATGCCATGGCCGTAAGAGACTTCAAGAAGTTCTTCAAAAGACGAGGAAGATTCGTTAGACAACCATATGACGAAAGAAAGACATTCCAAAGAAACAAAGACAACAAAGGTAGCAAGAGTGAGAGGAAGTGTTTTAAGTGCGGTGATCCAAATCATCTCATTGGAAGATGTCCAATGATGTCAAAGGAGCAAAATCAAAAGGGGTTCGTTGGAGGAGCATGGAGTGATAGTGATGAAGATGAAAAAGAGACTACAAAGGAGGAGAAATGTCTTATGGCTAAGACATCGAATGAGGTACGTTCCAAAACCGAATACTTTAGTGATGAAAATTTATCATTAGATGAAAAAGACCTAGATAACGAATATAATAGGTTATGCATATTAGGTCAAAAAGTAATAAGTAAAAATAAATCACTAAAACTCATAAATAACAAATTAGAAAAAGAAATACTATAATTAAAAATTAAACTACATAACTTAGAAAAAGGTAAAGAAGTTTTTGAATGTAAAACATGTCAAGAAACTAAAAATAAAAACAAAATACTTAAGGAAGAAATTTGTAAACTTAAAAAATTTGAAAATAGTAGTAATTCACTTAGGGAAATAATAAGCATTCAAAGAGCATCGGGAGATAAAACCGGACTAGGATTTAATTCAAATAATGTTTCAACAAGTGAAAATAAAAATGTAAAGTTTGAATGTCAATCTAGTGAACAAAAACCATTAGAGTCAAAACCTAAGTATATACTTATAAAAGATAGAAAAATACCTATTTCCTGTAACACCCCAACCCGACAAGGGTAAAGATATCACAACAATGGATTCATATCAGATCAAAACAGAGCATACATCTACAGTAATACAAAAATCTCAATGGTTTACAAATGAAATACTGAATCTACAAGGTTACAACGAAAACTTTCACAACTAATTTTAAAACATAATATATTCCATCCAATTCTAATCCAGAATAGCTACCAAGCCTTTTAAGTCCAGAGGTACACTCTCACCCATTCCCAGCTTCCTACTAAAACCTGCCGCAGGAAAAGAAATGCGGCTGAGCTACGAGAGCTCAGTGAACAGATATATAGATGACAGAAACAATAACAGATAACAATACAGAAACAAATCCGAATTACAGATTATACAGATACTGAATTAAAGTGAAAGAATAGGAAAGGAATAAGGGTAAAAGAAAAGAAATGAGAAAGGGATAATGTACAAACCAGGTTTAGGGAAATACAGAAATCCATCACGAGCCCAGAGATAACAGATAATATCATAACAGAGTAATCATATAATAATCCAGAGGGGATACCTCTCAAGTAACAGATAATATGAGGGGTGACCTCATGTATCAATTGGAGTGATCAGCTCCCAGATAATGTGAAAGACGTGTATCGCACACACCATCAGTCACCAGATATATATATATAACAGTACAGTAACAGATAACAGAAATCAGATCAGAACTAGGATGCATCCATGCGCCCCCGTAGGCCAGAATCTTCTCCTACATAACAGATAAAATCAGGGACGGGACAGGTCATCACTCTCCTGCCCTAGAGTCATGCCATCGGTGCATCAATGACATGGACATGAAACCCTCATGCCTAGTGATTGGCTCGGATATCAGACTGTGGTCAAGGTCAGATGTCATATAATAAACAGAGTCACATCTAAGGGTTCATGGCAGAAGGGTCATGTCAACAATTCAGATTAAGATAATAAGGTTTAAATCAGAGTTTATCAGATTAAGTTTAATATCAAAGCTTAAGTTCAGATTAAAAGGTTTATTTCCAATAGTCCAAAAAGTATATCAAAGGTTAAAGATTACAAATTTATAGCAATAATCCATTTCAGAAGTTCCTGTCAAAAGTTCATTTAAATCAATCCTTTAATAATGGTTTTCATTGAAATGATCTTACGAAATAGTTTTCATAAAAATGGTCTTCCAAAACGTTTAGCAACTTCCATTTCCAAGTGGTATCACTTCTTTTTAAAATAGCTTTTCTTAAACAGTTTCATATGTAGTTTAATAGAGGTTCAAAATCAATTAGGTTCAGATAAGGATTTAACAGGTTAAGGTTTACCAAAATCAAATCAAAATTTACAACAGATATATCAGGTTAAGGTTCAGAACAAGGTTCACAGATCAGATTCAATTAAGACTCACAAATTCAGGGTTCAGAACAAGAGATCAATCAGAGTTCAGGAAAAAGGTTCAGAATACAAGAATCATAGCAGAGGGTTCAAACAAAGATAACAGATTACAACAGAGCTACACAAACAGAGGGGAACATAGCAATGGTATAGGGAATCCTAATAAGGAAAATGAAATACTGCGAGAAAAGGGAAAGAAACACCCTTACTGAAATAGGGCAGAATATCTGTACCTTATTAGCACAGCAGATAACAAACAAACACAGAAATCAGATCAGGACTTTTCCTTCTTCACACCTAAGGAAGAGGAAGACAGAATTACTAAAGTTTCTTATTCAGATTATTCCTTTTAGCTTATCTCCTCATTTTATGTACTTTCTATTTTTAGTAACTTTCCAGATTTAGTAAGTTCCCATAATTAGCAGGTTTTCAGAATTAAGAGATATTATCATTTCAGATTAGGTTGAACCCTTATTCAGAGATTATTATGGAACAACAGTATATTTTATCACGTTACAGAAGTTTAGGGTTTTAAATGACAATTATACAAAGTTTAGGGTTTTAAATGTAAATTCATTAATTCAGAGGTCTTAAGTGAAAAATACTTTAAGTTACAGAATTATACCCTCATTTTATTCAGAATTACATCTTATTCCCTTAAGTTTCACAATTTACAGATTACACCCCTTTAGTTACATAATTTACAAAATCAACCTTATAATTACATATTTTACAAATTAAACCCTACAATATCCATATTTACCAACCACGCATATTATATTTCATAATTACAGAATATACCATCAGAATTTAGTACATTACATATTTGAGCCCTCAGAATTCAGAATTTACATATTTAGTCCTTTAAGTTTACAAAACATATATATTAAGTCATAATTCATAACAATTACATAATTAGCCCATAAATCCTCAAAATTACACAAAAAACTTTTTATATCAGTATTAACTCAAAACAACTTCAGAATTTCAAATTTACACTTTTAGTCCCTCACTTTTAATTAATTTCAATTCGAAACCCTAATATGCCATTAATTCATTATAATGCAATATTTACACTTAGGACCCCAAAGTTATATTTTTACCACATTCTTACAGATGTATATGATCTTACAAAAATATCCCAGAAGTTTCAAAGTTGGCAAAACAGGTCCTTATACTTTTTACTTTAAATCGGATAACACTTTTTGCAAATAATTACAAACCCTACTATTCACCAATCATTGAACCATCATTAATTCATCCTTAAAACATCATTAAAGATCAGATTCATGTCCAAGAACCATAACCCTAGTAACCCCGATTTCCATTTTATTTTATTTCTTTGTTTTCACAAAATCCGGTTTTAACAATAATTCACCACGTTAAATCTAGGCTTCTAAAAATCAAAATCATATTTTTCCCAGATCATATGACTTGTAAGAAACCCACAAAAAATCATTAGCATGTCCAGAAAAATCGTTTAACATATATTGCATTTTTAGGTACGTTTTAGAAATCAATAATACCACGACATGATTTAGGCTACTATAATTCGATCTATCATTTTTCCCAGGTCTATTACATCATATGAGGTCTAAATAAAATAGCTATCATGTCCAGAAATTCGGATTACATATTTTTGTGATTTACGTGTTCTTTGCTCATTATATTTTCATACGCATAGATTAGCATGCATGCTTCCATTCATATAATTTATATGAGTTATATACCATGTAGAGATCACAGGAAAATTTCCATCTTAATTTTAAAACGTGTGATTTAATCGTATGAATTATTACCTTGCGCTTGAGCAATTCGACAAGAAAAAATGGAACAAGAACGAACCAATGAAAACACGCAGCAACCCTTATTTTTCCTAGCTTCCTTGCACCTCAAAGAACCCCAGAAAAATCCTTATTTACGTCCAGAATTTGTGTGATAGCCTTGGTCGAATTATTTGTTGTCGCTAGGGTTTTTGATAACTTTTGCGATTTGGTTTTTAGAGGAAAAATAAAAGAGATATGTTTATAACTTTTAGGAACCGACTTAGGGGGAAACAAAATCAGGAAATTCGGATATTAGGATCAAGATATATTTTGGGTTGATTTATACAATCTTTTCCTTACTTTATTTTACATTTTATTTAGATTTAAAAGGTTTAAATACTTATATTTATTTAACATGTATATTTCGGATATAATAAATGTGTATGTTAGTTTTTGAACATTGAAAATGATGTAACATTGTCCCAGAAATTATTTTGTTTCAAATATAGTTCAATTTTAGATGTTTTGGAATTATTTCGGAATTTTATAAGTTGTTTAATAAGGTTTTATGTTATCAGGGTAGTTTGGTCATTTTACGGGTTATCTGAATTTCAGGTATTACAACTTCTTCCCCACTAACAAAAAAAAATTTCGTCCTCGAAATTTGCAGAAAGCAGAACGAAAAGAGAGCAGAAAACAAAACAAAGACATAACAGACTAAGACGAGAATTGAGGTGCAACGAAACAGGAACACAACTGACGGTGAACAGACATATGAAAAATTTGATTCTCATAACTCGAACTTGCAGATTCCCAAAATGGTTTCAGGTCCTCAGAACAGACATAACATACTGAATCCAGATCAGAAGGATAACATACCAACGTAGTAGATGAAAATCATATTCTCTCGGAAGAGACAAGGAATACATAGGGTTTTGACGGATATACGGTTCACAGAATTTGATTAGACAGATCAGATTTGGCAGAAAGTTCTATAACAGAAACTAAGATTAATATCAGATGTACAGAGGTCAGCAAAACGCGTGACGGGAATCCAGACGTATCAATTCGCATAACGGTGAAAGCAGATTACGCGTATAGGTAGAATGAACTTAAAGTCTCACTAACGCAGACGATCTCAAACAGTTATCAGAATTTCTAAAGCTCTAGGGCACTTCTCAAAATATCCTATGCCCACAACAAGTGCACGTTATATGATGTAAGTATTATCACGTTGGCCAGACGTCATAATACTGGCATCATATAAATATGCCCTCATGATGGTCATACTTTATCTCAAGTCGTGAACAGAACAAACTTATCTTAATCCACCTAGTCTTCCTACGGTCTCAGAGGTCATCAGAATCCAATACCCTAACTAAGAAGAGAACAAATTACTCAAAAAAAAAATAAATAAATAAAAAAATAATAATAATTAACGGAAGTCCCAGAGTGTCTATCAGAATTTGGTACATCAGCTCATCCATCATTCGTCAAATTTTACATAATAAAACCATCGTCCGACATACGCAGAATGAACACAGAGCGGAATTACTGATAAAGAACTTAAATCATTCAAAGGATTTTATCATCAGGTAACAGAAATTTAGATAGGTCAAGCAGAAGTGAATCACATCATCCATAGCTTCATCCGTCACAGAATTTATTCGATTCAGAATTTTCTTCTATTCAAGGTCATGATCTCAGTTTCTATTCTCAAGTCTGCTTCTACTCTCAATTCATCTTAGTACAACTAAAATGAATAGAGAAGCAAGACTGCGAGTCTTGGACAGGTCTACTAGCACAGTTCGGAATTCGCCAACTCAGATTGCTGTCGTCATCGGATGCTTGGTAGTGGTGTCTGCTATAATCTCTGAACGCCAATAACATCTACTCTTCCAGAACAAAGGTCATTCCATTTAATACGAAGACATGATTCTTATTAGCCAATACTATTGGCATTATTTAAGACTCATAATGGTCACAATGAGTACGAAAATAGTTTTCATGAATCTTTTCAGGGATATATTCATATAAAACTGAAATACTTTACGGAAGCTTCTCTCAGTTAGTCATCTCCCATCTCAGGAGTTCTTGTGGTTGCTTCTTCAGTCCTTCAAACATTTAATGAGGTTGTCTGATACAGAATTTCAAGGTGGAACAATTTAATCATTGATACGCAGAAATGAAAAGTGATTACGGTTAAAATTACGGTTAGGTTTACGATAGTTGATATGCAGACGCAAAATTTTCTCTTTCTTCTTTATAAACTAATAGGGTATTTAAAGGGGACACTGAGGTGAAACAAAATCATATCTCATCAGTTTCTTCAATCTCTCACTTCTATAGCATCATGGCTCGCCAACCAAGTTCGGTTCAGAATCAATTCTACTTCTCCAACGGGAGGAAAACCCAAGAGTTTCATCGGAAAATGGCAGAAAATTTGTACAACAAGACTTTCAATGCCAACACTTTCTAGGGGTGGATACTAATAGGGTGTCAGGAGAATTTATCAATCAAATGAGATCAGGGTACATATTTCCATAGCAGTGTTAAACTTAACAGATTTAAGCGGTTCAAGGTTATTATAACAAAATAGGGTGGAGCAGATTGTTATATTTCAGATGCGGTAGCCTATGATAGCTTTTACGAAGAGCCAGTCAATCAATAATCAAAAGATCTCCAAAATCAAGTATATCAATAGTAAACAGATCCGCAGAACGTATATGGTCACTTAACCAGACGGATAGTTCATATGTCAGAGTCAAGTACATGGTTCAGTATAGTGTGGGGATAGGTATGCGAACAGTTCAAGGTGTTGGGGTTTCATTTAGCTATATATCATAAGTGACAGGTAGGGTGTATCTCATTGGTAATACGAACATCGTATAATTGCAGAAGTGAGACTTATGAGATATCGGATATCAGCATCATATGCTCAGTTAACAATTCCATACAGAGACGATATTTGCATCAAATCCTTCCAAAGAAAAACTGATTGGCAAATAAGATTCATCATTCAAGGGAGCAAATAAGATTCATCATTCAGGACAGAATAGGATCAGAGGATACATTTATATCCAGCATGGGTCATGAATTTATAGAATGTGTCAAACACATTAAGGTTAAATGGTCTTCGGGATGGTCGGAAAGATATCAGACTGTTTATCCAACAGATCAGAAATGAAGGTCAAAATCAGGTAGTGGCAGCAAAAGTTTAACAATCGGTAATCATGGCAGGGGTTCCAAAATTGTTTCAAACGCCAAAGGTGAGACATAGGAGGATAGTCGTCAATATTAAATGATCAAATCAATCAATCCTTATAAGGATAAAATCAAGGTTACTGTCAAAGAAAGACGGATCAATAAAGATAAATCTTATCATTCGGAAATGGGAGGGAATGCATTTTTATACTCGTGGTTAAACGCCACAAAAGATTTATAGGTGATTATCAGAAGCAAGAAACAAATAACAGAATGTATCAAGTGTATCATCATCATGGGGATTCTCAGATTGCCCAAAGAGGCATCAGAATGATTAACAGAAGGTTCAGAGGTCGGAGTTGAAATCGGAAGGCAAGGATCAAATAATGTCAGATAATTACTACGCAATTTCCAATGCTTCAGATTTTATTTAGGTTTCACTTCTTAGGTGGTGCAAGGCATAAGCTCTAAATTTCCCAATGTAATTTCAATAGTCTTTAACCAAAAGCAAGGCACGAATCAGAGTGGTGCGGAAGCAAGATACTTAAGCAAATGACTTATAGTCTACCCATTCCTCACTGGTCAGAATTTAAGTTCCTATAGGGAAATCCTAAAGCAAATTCTCAAAGGTTGTCCTACGAGCGCCTACAGTGGAAACTTAGTGACCCAGACTTCACAGGTCAAGGGTAAATGTATTACGAGTCGCAGCCTGTGAGCTCTGATACCATAAATTGTAACACCCCAACCCGACAAGGTAAAGATATCACAACAATGGATTCATATCAGATCAAAACAGAGCATACATCTACAGTAATACAAAAATCTCAATGGTTTACAAATGAAATACTGAATCTACAAGGTTACAACGAAAACTTTCACAACTAATTTTAAAACATAATATATTCCATCCAATTCTAATCCAGAATAGCTACCAAGCCTTCTAAGTCCAGAGGTGCACTCTCACCCATTCCCAGCTTCCTACTAAAACCTGCCGCAGGAAAAGAAATGCGGCTGAGCTTCGAGAGCTCAGTGAACAGATATATAGATGACAGAAACAATAACAGATAACAATACAGAAACAAATCCGAATTACAGATTATACAGATACTGAATTAAAGTGAAAGAATAGGAAAGGAATAAGGGTAAAAGAGAAGAAATGAGAAAGGGATAATGTACAAACCAGGTTTAGGGAAATACAGAAATCCATCACGAGCCCAGAGGTAACAGATAATATCATAACAGACTAATCATATAATAATCCAGAGGGGATACCTCTCAAGTAACAGATAATATGAGGGGTGTCCTCATGTATCAATTGGAGTGATCAGCTCACAGATAATGTGAAAGACGTGTATCGCACACACCATCAGTCACCAGATATATATATATAACAGTACAGTAACAGATAACAGAAATCAGATCAGAACTAGGATGCATCCATGCGCCCCAGTAGGCCAGAATCTTCTCCTACATAACAGATAAAATCAGGGACGGGACAGGTCATCACTCTCCTGCCCTAGAGTCATGCCATCGGTGCATCAATGACATGGACATGAAACCCTCATGCCTAGTGATTGGCTCGGATATCAGACTGTGGTCAAGGTCAAATGTCATATAATAAACAGAGTCACATCTAAGGGTTCATGGCAGAAGGGTCATGTCAACAATTCAGATTAAGATAATAAGGTTTAAATCAGAGTTTATCAGATTAAGTTTAATATCAAAGCTTAAGTTCAGATTAAAAGGTTTATTTCCAATAGTCCAAAAAGTATATCAAAGGTTAAAGATTACAAATTTATAGCAATAATCCATTTCAGAAGTTCCTGTCAAAAGTTCATTTAAATCAATCCTTTAATAATGGTTTTCATTGAAATGATCTTACGAAATAGTTTTCATAAAAATGGTCTTCCAAAACGTTTAGTAACTTCCATTTCCAAGTGGTATCGCTTCTTTTTAAAATAGCTTTTCTTAAACAGTTTCATATGTAGTTTAATAGAGGTTCAAAATCAATTAGGTTCAGATAAGGATTTAACAGGTTAAGGTTTACCAAAATCAAATCAAAATTTACAACAGATATATCAGGTTAAGGTTCAGAACAAGGTTCACAGATCAGATTCAATTAAGACTCACAAATTCAGGGTTCAGAACAAGAGATCAATCAGAGTTCAGGAAAAAGGTTCAGAATACAAGAATCATAGCAGAGGGTTCAAACAAAGATAACAGATTACAACAGAGCTACACAAACAGAGGGGAACATAGCAATGGTATAGGGAATCCTAATAAGGAAAATGAAATACTGCGAGAAAAGGGAAAGAAACACCCTTACTGAAATAGGGCAGAATATCTGTACCTTATTAGCACAGCAGATAACAAACAAACACAGAAATCAGATCAGGACTTCTCCTTCTTCACACCTAAGGAAGAGGAAGACAGAATTACTAAAGTTTCTTATTCAGATTATTCCTTTTAGCTTATCTCCTCATTTTATGTACTTTCTATTTTTAGTAACTTTCCAGATTTAGTAAGTTCCCATAATTAGCAGGTTTTCAGAATTAAGAGATATTATCATTTCAGATTAGGTTGAACCCTTATTCAGAGATTATTATGGAACAACAGTATATTTTATCACGTTACAGAAGTTTAGGGTTTTAAATGACAATTATACAAAGTTTAGGGTTTTAAATGTAAATTCATTAATTCAGAGGTCTTAAGTGAAAAATACTTTAAGTTACAGAATTATACCCTCATTTTATTCAGAATTACATCTTATTCCCTTAAGTTTCACAATTTACAGATTACACCCCTTTAGTTACATAATTTACAAAATCAACCTTATAATTACATATTTTACAAATTAAACCCTACAATATCCATATTAACCAACCAAGCATATTATATTTCATAATTACAAAATCAACCTTATAATTACATATTTTACAAATTAAACCCTACAATTCAGGTACGCTTTCTTTTTAAGTTTGGTGTTATAATATATGCTTAGATTAATGACTAGTTATTTCATGCCTATTTAGCTCGTAATGCCTAGTTATATATATATATATATATATATATATATATATATATATATATATATATATATATATATATATATATATATATATATATATATATACATATATATATATATATATATACACACACATAATAGCTTATATGAATAACCTAGAGTCACTAGTTATTTTCCCTTTGGCCCTCTTTAGCAATACCTTTTAAAATGGAAATCTTCTATGTCCACTTTTAGAAAACTCATGGTGATGGAGTGAAATGAGTTGAGTGGATTAATCATTAATATAGAAGTAGGATTAGAAAACTATGGATGAAACAAGCTCTCGGAGATTATGGCATTAAGTTAGATAAGTGTGCGACAACAAAGGAGCTATAGATGTTAGGTTATACCCCATTCAACACTCTTACATCAAACCTATAGAATTTAGTCGTCACTTCCTTATGACCATAGGATATGTAGAAAAGGGTAGCATGTGACAATAGCCTTAACCAATTCCCTTGAGCATGAGATCATTTACAACCATTTTTTCATTAATGTTATTTGTTTTCAAAATATGCAAAAACTTCACATTTTGGAAAAATAATTTTTCAAAAGATTATGTCATCTTTCTATTAACATGTTTTACTATCTCATTTTTTTTTCCATAATCCTATTTTGATCAAAGTCAAAGATTGGGAATTTCTTTTTACTCATTCTTCATAAACACATTTTTAAATAAAACCCAATCTATTTTATTCAAATAACTTTAACATCTACATAAAAACCCACTTTCTAACATTGTTGAATAATGCTAAAAACATTTTTTTTTTAAATCATGCATGGTGATCTCATATTTGTCATCTATATTTATATACATGACATTTAAAAGTGAACTAAGGCAAATCAAGCGGACCATGGTTTGTCTATTAAGATTTTGTTTGTAACAAATCTAGAAGTCCATGCTATCTTAAGTTCCCATTTATTGCACATAGGCACACTTTAGGATCCCTCTAATAGTTCATTAATTGGTGTAGTTTATTGTTTCATTAGGATCCCTCACATAGGCACATATAATTAAGAAAATACTTGGTGTAGTTTATTGTTTCCTAGTTCATATATATTACTTGCTTGATGAGTATGTTTACATGCTAGATGATATTACTTGCTTGATGAGTATGTTTGCATGATATATGAAATTACTTGTTTGCTTAATTCCTTTAATTAATATGACTTGCATGCATAATACATACTTTATTGCCTCAAAGAGTGGGACTTGCCTGAAACCAAAAGCTCAAAACATAGCCCTCCTTACCCATCTCTGCAGAAAAACTCATTTCTGGAACTCAGAAAGACACCAGATGGGCGGCCCCCTTAATTGATAAGGCGGCCCCCTTAATTATTAAGGGGACCGGCCATCTGCTGGACGGGTTCACAGAAATTTTTTTCTGCTTTTTAGCCCATTTCATCCTGCACTTCCCCAAATTCACAAACACACTTTGTCCCTATCATCCAAACACCTTTATCCATCCTTAAACAACCTCAAACCTCCACTATAAATAATCCCTTTCATCACCATTTTTAACTCACTCCATCATGTCTTCTCCCATCAAACCAAAACCAAAAACCTCAAAGCTAGCAAAGATGACCATAAAACTCAGTTGGAGAAGAAAACCAAACCCCCAAAACAAGTCCATCACAACAAATGATGTGGCTAAACAACCAACACCTCCACCCACATTTGCTCCCAACTATACTCCTAATCCTCAAGCTCATTCCAATGAACCCTTTCACAAACCTCATCATAACAACCAACCATTCACCTTTACTCCCAAAAATACACCTTCATCCTCCATACTTTCACACCCATCAACACCATAGATGTCTAAACCACCAAGAGTATCACCACCACCTCCTACCAACTCACATGTTACTCCTATGTTGCATGACCAAACATCCATCCCAAATAACAACCTCAACCTCCACCTTCATTCCAATCAACACATCTCAACCTCAAACCAACTCCCATGAAACCTTTGAAAATCCTCATCATTTTGGTCAACCATCAAACTTTCCCTCGCCATCAAATAACTAAGCCCTATCCACATGCGTTCCGCCCCAAAACAATTTTTTTTTTTTTTTTTTTTTTGTCGCAAGCAAGCCCAATCACCCTCTTTGTCAATATTAAGACTATTAGTATCTTTACTTACGTTGTACTTCTTTTGTTTTAAGCATTTTGTGTGATATAATGATGATTCATGTGTTATACATGATCATCTTGAATGCATGAATAGATTATTTGCTTGTTTTAAATATTTCTGCTATGCATATATATGTCTTGCTATGTGTTTGCCATGATTGTTGTTTGCCATGATTGTTGTCTTTATATTCCATAGTTTGCTATAGATGTGTTGTTTCATCTTTTTGTTTTATTGTGATATATGTATGTATATATGCCTATGACATGCTTAAAATATGATCTTAGTAGTCTACATATAAACATTGTTCCTCTTAACATGTTATTGCTACTATTAAACCATTCCAAATGAACATGATTCAAATAAAGCTTGCTGCAAACACAACTCAAAACACTAGTACAGATTTGGCCTACGGTCACACCAGAAAATGTGTGACTATATGCATATAGTCACACATTTTTTTTTGGTGTGTGTGACGAAAAGTCGCGCCACCGTAGGGTGTATATGGTCACATTGTTTAGTTTGTGACCGTTTTCATTGAAAAAGAGTGACCAAAACCCGAATATGTGTGACCAATTAGGCACAAGTTTTGTTGGATTTATCAGTATGTGTGACTATTTCCCATCCTATGGCCACATGAATATATAATAAATGTGACGATTGTGATGATTTAGTCACACAACGTGTGTTGTTTTTTTCGAGTTAGTCACATACAATTTAAAAAATAGTGGCAAAAAGTGTGAATAAGTGTGACCATATGTTGTTTAAAGTGAAGAAATGTGTATTTTGTGTGACTATTGTTCATCCAATGGTCACTTGATGGTTAAGACAGAATCAAAAGATTCATAGGTAATTATCAGAAGCAAGAAACAAATAACAGAATGTATCAAGTGTATCATCATCATGGGGATTCTCAGATTGCCCAAAGAGGCATCAGAATGATTTACAGAAGGTTCAGAGGTCGGAGTGGAAATCGGAAGGCAAGGATCAAATAATGTCAGATAATTACTACGCAATTTCCAATGCTTCAGATTTTATCTAGCTTTCACTTCTTAGGTGGTGCAAGGCATAAGCTCTAAATTTCCCAATGTAATTTCAATAGTCTTTAACCAAAAGCAAGGCACGAATCAGAGTGGTGCGGATGCAAGATACTTAAGCAAATGACTTATAGTCTACCCATTCCTCACTGGTCAGAATTTAAGTTCCTATAGGGAAATCCTAAAGCAAATTCTCAAAGGTTGTCCTACGAGCGCCTACAGTGGAAACTTAGTGACCCAGACTTCACAGGTCAAGGGTAAATGTATTACGAGTCGCAGCCTGTGAGCTCTGATACCATAAATTGTAACACCCCAACCCGACAAGGGTAAAGATATCACAACAATGGATTCATATCAGATCAAAACAGAGCATACATCTACAGTAATACAAAAATCTCAATGGTTTACAAATGAAATACTGAATCTACAAGGTTACAACGAAAACTTTCACAACTAATTTTAAAACATAATATATTCCATCCAATTCTAATCCAGAATAGCTACCAAGCCTTCTAAGTCCAGAGGTACACTCTCACCCATTCCCAGCTTCCTACTAAAACCTGCCGCAGGAAAAGAAATGCGGCTGAGCTACGAGAGCTCAGTGAACAGATATATAGATGACAGAAACAATAACAGATAACAATACAGAAACAAATCCGAATTACAGATTATACAGATACTGAATTAAAGTGAAAGAATAGGAAAGGAATAAGGGTAAAAGAAAAGAAATGAGAAAGGGATAATGTACAAACCAGGTTTAGGGAAATACAGAAATCCATCACGAGCCCAGAGGTAACAGATAATATCATAACAGACTAATCATATAATAATCCAGAGGGGATACCTCTCAAGTAACAGATAATATGAGGGGTGTCCTCATGTATCAATTGGAGTGATCAGCTCACAGATAATGTGAAAGACGTGTATCGCACACACCATCAGTCACCAGATATATATATATAACAGTACAGTAACAGATAACAGAAATCAGATCAGAACTAGGATGCATCCATGCGCCCCAGTAGGCCAGAATCTTCTCCTACATAACAGATAAAATCAGGGACGGGACAGGTCATCACTCTCCTGCCCTAGAGTCATGCCATCGGTGCATCAATGACATGGACATGAAACCCTCATGCCTAGTGATTGGCTCGGATATCAGACTGTGGTCAAGGTCAAATGTCATATAATAAACAGAGTCACATCTAAGGGTTCATGGCAGAAGGGTCATGTCAACAATTCAGATTAAGATAATAAGGTTTAAATCAGAGTTTATCAGATTAAGTTTAATATCAAAGCTTAAGTTCAGATTAAAAGGTTTATTTCCAATAGTCCAAAAAGTATATCAAAGGTTAAAGATTACAAATTTATAGCAATAATCCATTTCAGAAGTTCCTGTCAAAAGTTCATTTAAATCAATCCTTTAATAATGGTTTTCATTGAAATGATCTTACGAAATAGTTTTCATAAAAATGGTCTTCCAAAACGTTTAGTAACTTCCATTTCCAAGTGGTATCGCTTCTTTTTAAAATAGCTTTTCTTAAACAGTTTCATATGTAGTTTAATAGAGGTTCAAAATCAATTAGGTTCAGATAAGGATTTAACAGGTTAAGGTTTACCAAAATCAAATCAAAATTTACAACAGATATATCAGGTTAAGGTTCAGAACAAGGTTCACAGATCAGATTCAATTAAGACTCACAAATTCAGGGTTCAGAACAAGAGATCAATCAGAGTTCAGGAAAAAGGTTCAGAATACAAGAATCATAGCAGAGGGTTCAAACAAAGATAACAGATTACAACAGAGCTACACAAACAGAGGGGAACATAGCAATGGTATAGGGAATCCTAATAAGGAAAATGAAATACTGCGAGAAAAGGGAAAGAAACACCCTTACTGAAATAGGGCAGAATATCTGTACCTTATTAGCACAGCAGATAACAAACAAACACAGAAATCAGATCAGGACTTCTCCTTCTTCACACCTAAGGAAGAGGAAGACAGAATTACTAAAGTTTCTTATTCAGATTATTCCTTTTAGCTTATCTCCTCATTTTATGTACTTTCTATTTTTAGTAACTTTCCAGATTTAGTAAGTTCCCATAATTAGCAGGTTTTCAGAATTAAGAGATATTATCATTTCAGATTAGGTTGAACCCTTATTCAGAGATTATTATGGAACAACAGTATATTTTATCACGTTACAGAAGTTTAGGGTTTTAAATGACAATTATACAAAGTTTAGGGTTTTAAATGTAAATTCATTAATTCAGAGGTCTTAAGTGAAAAATACTTTAAGTTACAGAATTATACCCTCATTTTATTCAGAATTACATCTTATTCCCTTAAGTTTCACAATTTACAGATTACACCCCTTTAGTTACATAATTTACAAAATCAACCTTATAATTACATATTTTACAAATTAAACCCTACAATATCCATATTAACCAACCAAGCATATTATATTTCATAATTTACAAAATCAACCTTATAATTACATATTTTACAAATTAAACCCTACAATTCAGGTACGCTTTCTTTTTAAGTTTGGTGTTATAATATATGCTTAGATTAATGACTAGTTATTTCATGCCTATTTAGCTCGTAATGCCTAGTTATATATATATATATATATATATATATATATATACACACACATAATAGCTTATATGAATAACCTAGAGTCACTAGTTATTTTCCCTTTGGCCCTCTTTAGCAATACCTTTTAAAATGGAAATCTTCTATGTCCACTTTTAGAAAACTCATGGTGATGGAGTGAAATGAGTTGAGTGGATTAATCATTAATATAGAAGTAGGATTAGAAAACTATGGATGAAACAAGCTCTCGGAGATTATGGCATTAAGTTAGATAAGTGTGCGACAACAAAGGAGCTATAGATGTTAGGTTATACCCCATTCAACACTCTCACATCAAACCTATAGAATTTAGTCGTCACTTCCTTATGACCATAGGATATGTAGAAAAGGGTAGCATGTGACAATAGCCTTAACCAATTCCCTTGAGCATGAGATCATTAACAACCATTTTTTCATTAATGTTATTTGTTTTCAAAATATGCAAAAACTTCACATTTTGGAAAAATAATTTTTCAAAAGATTATGTCATCTTTCTATTAACATGTTTTACTATCTCATTTTTTTTTTCCATAATCCTATTTTGATCAAAGTCAAAGATTGGGAATTTCTTTTTACTCATTCTTCATAAACACATTTTTAAATAAAACCCAATCTATTTTATTCAAATAACTTTAACATCTACATAAAAACCCACTTTCAAACATTGTTGAATAATGCTAAAAACATTTTTTTTTTAAATCATGCATGGTGATCTCATATTTGTCATCTATATTTATATACATGACATTTAAATGTGAACTAAGGCAAATCAAGCAGACCATGGTTTGTCTATTAAGATTTTGTTTGTAACAAATCTAGAAGTCCATGCTATCTTAAGTTCCCATTTATTGCACATAGGCACACTTTAGGATCCCTCTAATAGTTCATTAATTGGTGTAGTTTATTGTTTCATTAGGATCCCTCACATAGGCACATATAATTAAGAAAATACTTGGTGTAGTTTATTGTTTCCTAGTTCATATATATTACTTGCTTGATGAGTATGTTTACATGCTAGATGATATTACTTGCTTGATGAGTATGTTTGCATGATATATGAAATTACTTGTTTGCTTAATTCCTTTAATTAATATGACTTGCATGCATAATACATACTTTATTGCCTCAAAGAGTGGGACTTGCCTGAAACCAAAAGCTCAAAACATAGCCCTCCTTACCCATCTCTGCAGAAAAACTCATTTCTGGAACTCAGAAAGACACCAGATGGGCGGCCCCCTTAATTGATAAGGCGGCCCCCTTAATTATTAAGGGGACCGGCCATCTGCTGGACGGGTTCACAGAAATTTTTTTCTGCTTTTTAGCCCATTTCATCCTGCACTTCCCCAAATTCACAAACACACTTTGTCCCTATCATCCAAACACCTTTATCCATCCTTAAACAACCTCAAACCTCCACTATAAATAATCCCTTTCATCACCATTTTTAACTCACCCCATCATGTCTTCTCCCATCAAACCAAAACCAAAAACCTCAAAGCTAGCAAGGATGACCATAAAACTCAGTTGGAGAAGAAAACCAAACCCCCAAAACAAGTCCATCACAACAAATGATGTGGCTAAACAACCAACACCTCCACCCACATTTGCTCCCAACTATACTCCTAATCCTCAAGCTCATTCCAATGAACCCTTTCACAAACCTCATCATAACAACCAACCATTCACCTTTACTCCCAAAAATACACCTTCATCCTCCATACCTTCACACCCATCAACACCATAGATGTCTAAACCACCAAGAGTATCACCACCACCTCCTACCAACTCACATGTTACTCCTATGTTGCATGACCAAACATCCATCCCAAATAACAACCTCAACCTCCACCTTCATTCCAATCAACACATCTCAACCTCAAACCAACTCCCATGAAACCTTTGAAAATCCTCATCATTTTGGTCAACCATCAAACTTTCCCTCACCATCAAATAACTAAGCCCTATCCACATGCGTTCCGCCCCAAAACAATTTTTTTTTTTTTTTTGTCGCAAGCAAGCCCAATCACCCTCTTTGGCAATATTAAGACTATTAGTATCTTTACTTACGTTGTACTTCTTTTGTTTTAAGCATTTTGTGTGATATAATGATGATTCATGTGTTATACATGATCATCTTGAATGCATGAATAGATTATTTGCTTGTTTTAAATATTTCTGCTATGCATATATATGTCTTGCTATGTGTTTGCCATGATTGTTGTTTGCCATGATTGTTGTCTTTATATTCCATAGTTTGCTATAGATGTGTTGTTTCATCTTTTTGTTTTATTGTGATATATGTATGTATATATGCCTATGACATGCTTAAAATATGATCTTAGTAGTCTACATATAAACATTGTTCCTCTTAACATGTTATTGCTACTATTAAACCATTCCAAATGAACATGATTCAAATAAAGCTTGCTGCAAACACAACTCAAAACACTAGTACAGATTTGGCCTACGGTCACACCAGAAAATGTGTGACTATATGCATATAGTCACACATTTTTTTTTGGTGTGTGTGACGAAAAGTCGCGCCACCGTAGGGTGTATATGGTCACATTGTTTAGTTTGTGACCGTTTTCATTGAAAAAGAGTGACCAAAACCCGAATATGTGTGACCAATTAGGCACAAGTTTTGTTGGATTTATCAGTATGTGTGACTATTTCCCATCCTATGGCCACATGAATATATAATAAATGTGACGATTGTGATGATTTAGTCACACAACGTGTGTTGTTTTTTTTCGAGTTAGTCACATACAATTTAAAAAATAGTGGCAAAAAGTGTGAATAAGTGTGACCATATGTTGTTTAAAGTGAAGAAATGTGTATTTTGTGTGACTATTGTTCATCCAATGGTCACTTGAATTTTATGTTTATGTGGCCTTTTGTAATATTTAGTCACACAAAACATGTTTATTTTGGGTATTTAGTCACATACAATTAAGCAAAAAGTGGCCAAAAGTGTCAATAAGTGTGACCATATGCTGTTTAAAGTGAAAGAAATGTGTATTTTGTGTGACTATTGATCATCCAATGGTCACATGAATTTTTCGTGTGTGTGGCCTTTTGTAATATTTAGTCACATAAAGCATGTTTGTTTTAGGTATTTAGTCACATACAATTAAGCATAAAATGACCAAAAGTGTTAATAAGTGTGACCATATGTTGTTTAAAGTGAAGAAATTTGTATTTTGTGTGACTATTGATCATCCAATTGCCACATGAATTTTTGTGTGTGTAGCCTTTTGTAATATTTAGTCACACAACAAATTAAACAAACAGTGACCAAAAGTGTTATTAAGTGTAACTATATACATCTTTTAGTCACATTTAAGAAATCAATATATATCAAAACAAATTCAAATATAATAAAATTGGAATGTATATAACTGAACGAGTAATACATATCATATAAGCAGTACCAACTATATGAACCAACAAACCAACAGTACTAACTTATAACTAACAATTTTAACTAATACACTAAGTTGTAACTAATACACTGGCAGTACTAAAAGTAAAGAATATGAAATGTTCAATACTCTTTAGAAGCAAACTCTCGCAGAACCACATCAAGAGCTTGAACATGGTCACTAGCTCCAATTTTTAGCCCAAAAACGAAGTTCTTATCAGAGGTCACACGGGAATCAGCTGGCTCATTTGGGATCTCATCTGATAACAGTTGGCTGGAAAACACTTCAACTAGCACGGCTTCTTGGTCAAGTGACTCTTTCAGCAACTTCACATCCTGACATTTCTTACTTATATCTCCACTGCATAAACAAGTAACATAGTGTAAACCAGATGCTCGATTCTAATATGTAGCGATACTAATACTTACTCTAGCATATCAACAACATTGCCACGATCTACAAGAGACTGATGCAGCTGTAACAACAAAGAAAAATAAGAATACAAGTGTGGATTAAATTCAATTGCATTACACAATTACTTTTGTTAGAATACTACCTTGGAATTATTCATTTCTTCTTGTTTCAGTCTTTCTAACTCTTCTACTAACTTTTTCATTTGACTTTCTTCGTATGCAAGTGCTTCTCGAGCCAAAAGAAGTTAAGGACTACCAAAAGATGTTAACAAAAGTAGCAGTACCTCATCAAGAACTGTAACTGATTTGCTTCCTTCATGCAACACATCCGACACACGAGACTGTAGCTTCTTCATTTCAGTAGCAAAGACATCCTTTTGTGAGTCCAAATAGAAACACTCAAAATGAGAAACACCGATAATACATATATCTACAAAAGTTATAGGCATTTATACTTTTGTCAAATTTAAATAAGAAAAATATATACAACCGTCTCATTTGTTTCTTTTGCACGCTGTTGCGCCTGTTTAAGTTCTTCGACCTTCAAACGAATATCCAAGCCACTAATAGCTGCTTCCGCTTTTGCTTGCCCTGCAGCTTTTTCTTCAGACTCTACTTGTCTCAGTAAACTGATGACCAAATCCATTGTTGAAGCCAGGGTTTTCTGCATAAAATAGAACAATATATCTATTACCATAAAAGAGATGCTTACTGGTCTTTTTATCTCAACCCATAGCATTAAGCAGAATTCAAACAAAAATAGGATAGGATTATAAATGATGCTCAATTGTCATGAGTCATATATCGCGTCTTTAAAAAGGTAATACTTTTCTGATTTCATGGTTGTATTTGTATTAAAAATCAAAATCTAAAGGTAGTCTCTAAAGTTTGAACTCGTAGACCCTTTGAGATGCTTGTCATTTAACTACTTAAGCCGTCCAGTTTAGATCAGTTAAAGCTGGAATTTCGCTACATGCACTTGTTTAAACATAATCAGTACCCCTAGTTATTTACATCAAGAGTAGTTTGTACTTAAGTCTTCAAGAGAGAAAACTTAAGCAATGTATACAAGGGGATCTCATGAGAGCAATTTACGGTAAATGAGATACGAAAGAATATTTGTTAATAGGGGCTCCTAAGTAGTTAATAGTTAGGTTATCACTCTACTAAACTATATATTATATGGGGGGGGGGCGTCCGCAAAGAGGAATACAACAATTAACATAGGTGTTTTCCATCCGTAAGTCTTAAGCTACACACAATCACACAAGTACATAGGTTTAGAAATTTGAGGAACTTACGTAGATACAACTTCCTTTCCAACTTTTGAATAGAGCTTAGCCTTCTTTGCATCATTAACCCCCTGCATTTAAGCCTAATAATGAATGCAAAAACAACATGAATAACCTATAAAAGAAACCTTACTCCAACTAACATTAGTTTTAAACTTGCCGTCACTGTCATTTTTTCTTTTCAAAAAATTTAACTATTTAGTAACATGATGTACAGCTTCAAATGAACTGAAAAAAGGATAATATACTATATTTGATCTTACTCGAGAGCTTGAAGAGGCGCAATTGTTGCATAACTTCAGGTGCCATCCTAATATAGAACTTTTAAAGATAATGAATATTGTAGCACAAAATAACACCAAAATTAACTACGCAACATGATATCAAACGACACAAAGATATCAAACGGGTAATAGTTACCATCTGATCAGCAAGCATAAGAACCATTTTCATCACTAGAACATTGTAGTCTCCCTCCACGCCAAACCATCTCACATTTGGCACACCAGCTGCAATATTCCAACTTTGGTGATCAATCAAACGAGTCTAAAATAGTGACGACTGTTAAACAAAATACTGAGAGAAACATCTTATTGCAGCTACTTACCTCCTTGTAAGATCCTAGTCATATTACACAGATCTAAAATAGTGACGACTATTAAACAAAATACTGAGAGCATTCATCACATGTGAAATGTACATAAATTTTGACGACCCACATCACTACCAGATATCCTTTAACCTCTTTACCAAGGGTGAAGTAAAACAACTACCTTAATAGAAATAGAATCCCAAGTGTGTTCGAAGTAATTTCAGCCCCTCCAACCCCAACCTAGATTAAAAGAAGACAAAAACATACATTTTTAATAAGTTTACCAGTTAACTTATAAAGCAAATTAGCAAGAAAAAGTGAACCTTTTCTCAATCCAACTAAAAGACGACTCAATCCAACTAATCAACGATTTCAGGTCTTAAAACTACTTAACAAGTACTCCATTTTACTAACAAACATTACAATAAAAACAATATGCTTCGATTTCTTTACAAGGAATTGGACCTTCGATTTCTTCACAAGGAATCGAAGAGATATGATGACATTTCAATTGTTTACCTTTGATTGATAGAAAAATGAGGCTCCACAAGGAGATTTGATACGTTTAGAAACAGATAGGGCCTTTGTTCACCATTTCAATAAAAACAATATGCAAATCAGATTTTAATTCATAAAGTTGAGGGGGAAAATTTCAATAGTTTACCTTTGTTGTTGTTCTCCATTGCTGCTACTCAAGGATTTGAATGAGTAATGATGAAATGATTTTGAGTATAATATCACTAAGGTATGAATTGAATCGAGAGTTATTATGTTTTTTATTTGTGTGAGGAACATAGAGGGAGTGGTGGCTTTGAGTGTTGAGGAGATAGAAGAAGCAGATCTAGTTTTGATGTAAATGACATTTGGGATGGTGTATTGAAAAATATGGGCGGGTCAACAAAATATTTGGGAAGGAGGGCAATTTGATTTTGGTGAAAAGTTTAGGGCGGGGTGAAAAGTTGAGGGGGAAAAATTCATCAAAAGATACAGTCACTTATAAATAATGTGTGACAAACTTGACTATATGATTTAGTCATATACACAATTACTTCATGTGACCATATATTGATTTTGGTCACACTTTTCAATTGTGTGACATATATTTGTCACATACGTATATATATAGTGTGACTAATGTTTCAAACTGATTTGTATCCGTCACACGTCCCAAATTATATGTGACTAAATAATCAAAAAAAAAATTACAAGATACCTCTAGTCACAAAAATATTCAAATGTGTGACTGTAGCCTCAGTTGAAAAGACGAAATGGTCACACAAGTCGGATCAAGTGTGGCTGTTTATTTTATTCTGATACATTTAGTCACATAAATAAGTTACTGTGTGGCCGTTCGAAATCCCACATGTGTGACTAAATCCCATATTTGTACTAGTGAAAATTGACCCCTACACTTACCTTTATTAAACCCATCTGAGTTTGGAATATTATCACTAAACCTCAAAACCTTACCCAAAACAACCACACTTTCATAACAAAAATTCCCTCCAAATTTAAAACCCAAGACACCATGCTATCACCAAAATCCTCCATTTCCAATTCCTCCAAGAAACACAAAATAGTCATCATATCACCCATAAATGACCACTTCAACAAACACCTTCTCATTGACCTCACTAAAGAAGACAACACCACTCCATTACCACCACCTAAATGCTCATCTCCAAATGCACCTAATTCACCACAAACACCACCACCACCAACAACATCCCCACCATATATCACTACTCATACATTGAGCACATCACCACCACCACCTCTTCTTTTTGGTTGCAAGCTTTATGGGAATCATGTGCTTTTGGGATGATTATGTAGTATCATTAGTTGTTTTGTTTGAATGTTTGCATGCCTTATGTTGTAATTCACTTGGTTGTGTATTTATACACAACACTTTATTAAATGCATGATCTCATTCTATATGCTTGCTTATTGTTTGAATGTTTGCATGCCTTATGTTACATATACTTGTAGTATCATTAGTTGTTTTGTTTGAATGTTTGCATGCCTTATGTTGCATATACTTGTGCTTCTAATATTTTTCTTGCAAGCGTTCCATAGCTCGTTTTCTGGGTGCCCCCAAACGAGGGGGAGTACATATCAAGGGGGAGTTTTCGTCCCGACAAATTTCACGTTTGAATTTTGTCGGCTTAACCTTTTTGATTCTACAAAAAGGGGGAGAAGTGAATGTAAACTCACTAAATACTTGTCCAAAAATAAACTTTTTGGTTTAATGAGTTTAGGTTTTGTAATCATCAAAAAGGTGGATCATGTTGACATAAATAAATGCCTAAAAACATTATCAATATTTATTCATATCTCTATATTTTGATGATCACAAAATGTAAACTCATTAAAACATAAACTTATAAATTAAACAAGTACTTAGTTGTAAATATTCAATTCTACAACTAAAATCACTTAAGGTATGAATGAACTAATGCTTAATGCATTATATGATCAAAGGAACATTTCCTTAAAAACTAGATTTTTTATAAAACATCAAAAACATTTTATATATTTTTGAAAAACATTTTTGGTATTAAATAAAAATGTTTAATCTTTTATAAAAATATGAATTCAAATTTTTAACCAAAATCAGTTAAAATGTTCCAGAAAAACCTTCCCCACAAAAGGACAAAATTGGCCAACGTTCAGTAGGGGCGGCCCCCTTAATTTTGCTAGGCGGCCCCCTTAAAATTAAGGGGACCGCCCCCTATTTAAGGGGACCGCCCCCGCTCCAGTAGGCTCCAGCTATCCAGTTTTTCTCCTTATAAATACATGCCTTCCCCTGGATTTTTACTCACCTTTTGCACACAAAAACTTTCTGTTTTAAATCCTTGTATATACATTTCAAAATCCTTTGATCATATCTTATTAAGCATTGGTTTCTAAGTGATCCAAGCTTCCTACATTCAAGTGCAAAAGAAGAATACTCCTTCAACATCTAGAGAAGAAGTATTGCAACTTAGCTATCTAAGTTGTGTGTGTCATCATTCATTTGTATATAAGTTGTATATTTGTTAGATAGTTGTGTGTATAATTATTTGGGATAGGTTAGTGTGTAAGTAGTGAAGTTGTGTAGTTAAGGTGTGTAAGTAGTGAAGGTGTGAAGAAGTAGAAGTGTACATAGGTTGTGCTAAGTTGTGAAGAAGGTGTGAAGCCGTAGTATATAAGTTGTGAAGAAGTTGTGAATAAGTCGTGAAGTAGTCTTGAAGAAGTAGTCGTGAGGAAGTAGTCGTGAAGAAGAAGTCGTGAAGTAGTCGTGAAGAAGAAGTTGTGAAGAAGGTGTGATTAAGTTGTGTACAAGTTGTGAGATTGGTTCTAGCTACGATTAGAACCCGACATCTAGCTTTGTGTCGTTAAGCCGGTTTAAGCTAAAGTTGTGTAAGGTTTTCTCCGCCATAAGGGAGCTTGTTGACATAGTGAAGAAAACTCTCGAGTTAGGTGCTCGGGGAGTGGAGTAGGGCAAGGAAGGTGACCTTGTAGCCGAACCACTATAAATCTCTTGTGTCTCGGTTAGATCTTTCCATCTTTATCTTTCATTTGATTTACTTTACTTTACTTGCATTACTTACTTATATTTATCTATACTTGTTCATATTGTTTAAGAATTGAAGTCACATAATATCGAATCAAAGTTTTTAAAAGTAAACAAAAGTTTTCAAAATAAAATTTAAAAAGACGTAAAACTATTCAACCCCCCTTCTAGTTTTCCACAGATCATGTTCATACAAGACTTACAAGTATGCTGATCCACATGGCAGACCCAAGCCTGCTCAGGCCTGGGTCCTTAAGAGATATCCATAGCTATATTTAAGGGGAGGTTAAATGTATAGTTTGTAATTCTGGTAGTTGAAGATCGTTTAGCCCATCTAGGATATGTTTTACAAGTACTAAGTAGATTTAATTCTGGTAGTAGTTAAATCTGGTAGCTAAAGAGTTAATTCTGGCAGTGAGTATTACAAGTTAATTCTGGTAGTTAGTATTTATTAGTTCTGCTTGCAATATGTATATTTTCTTGGTTTTAGACTAATTTTTCCAGGAAAAGCATGGATTGGTGGTGCTAAGAAGCCTTGCTAATGAATTCTGTTTGAGTTTGTCTGATATTTTGGTTAAGTCTGGTTGACCGTCGTTAAGTCTGGTAGTGTTAAAAAGTAAATATCTTTTTATCGTTAGGTCTGGTCGTACATTTAATGTTTTTCCTATTTAAATATTACCGTTGATATTTTTTTGGGGAAACGAAGTATATATGGATGATATTTAATTACTGTTTCATCTTTATCCATTATCTACTTCTAATTTTCAAAATCTTTATTTTCCGCCAAGATCACTCTGTTTTATCTACCAGTATTAAACCCTAATTTGTAAGTCAACCAGAACTTACAACTCCTCAAATGGCTCAACTCAAATATTGTGACAAGCACAATCAGGTGGGTTTCTTGAAGAAACCAAACAGAAGTGAAGGTTTCAAACAGATAGTTGATTTTTTGAGAGGCTCTTCTCTCAGGTATGCTTTAACACATAATCCAACTATCTATGATTCCCTAGTCAAACAGTTTTGAGGGACTACTACCTCCGAAACTCTTGCTGATGGGAATCTACAATTAAGGGCAACAATAGATAACCATGAGTTCTTTATCACTGAAGCATCCATTAGGAGTTGTCTTCAATTGGATGATGCTTCAGGCGATTATATGTTGTCAAATAATATGCTTTTAGAGGGTATGCGAAATATTGGATATCCCACTGATGGTTCATTTACCTTTTGGAAAAGTCATTTTTCACGTCAGTGGAAGTTTTTACTTCACCATTTGCTACATTGCCTAAGTCCCAAGAGTGGTGGATGGGATCAATTTGGAAGCAACATTTCTTCTGCATTGGTCTGTCTGTCACTTGGAAAGACTTTCAACTTTTCCAAACTTATTTTTGAGGGCATGGTAGCAAATGTAACCAGCAAACACAAGTTTTTGATGTACCCTCGTTTTCTGCAAATGGTGCTCAATTTTGAAATTGAAAACAAATTACAGACTTACATGTGTGTGGCATTTAAAGATAAAATTTATGCAAACATGAAAAGGGGTTTTTCTGGGGCACATAGGCCATTATTACCTGCTATGTTGTCTGGTGCTACTAACCTTGCAGGTACATCCACTACTGAACAAGTGGCTCACCCCCCATCACCAACACATGAGGAGCCAACCCAGGAAGTCCAAAGATCACCCACACCTCCACCAAGATAACCCACACCACAACCAAGATCACCAACACCTCAACCCAGATCACCTACACCCACACCACCTTCACCACAACAGCAAACCCAAATTCCAATTTCAACCCAGGAGGAGGAACCTACTTCAATGACTGTGGAAGATCTTCTACAGCTGGTGCCCACATTGGTTCAAAGAGTATCAGCTTTGGAGAAGGCAAACAAGGCTTTGAGTAGTGCTGTTGTGACTTTGGTCAAGAAAGTTAAGAAGACGGAGAGGGTTATGAAGGAGAAAGGAGTTGATTTTGATGATCAGGAAGGGACTGAGGATGAAAAATCTTCCAAACAGGGGAGGAATTTGAATGAAGAACAAGTATTCAAGACCCCTGCTCAAGACAAAGATGATGAGATCAGTCCTGATGCTAAGGAAGCAGCAGAAACTTTAGCTCAATCTTTAAGTAAAATTCAACTTAAGAAGAAGAAGAAGCTAAAAAGAAAGTTGGTGGTTGGTGATTCTGAAGATGAAGAAGCACTTAAGTCTGGTGATGCAATTAAGTCTGGTGATGCTATTAAGTCTGGTGGTGATAAATCTGCTGAACAAGATAAGTCTGCTCAAGAAGATAAGTTTGTTGGCACACAAAGGGAAGGAAAGCAAATACTCATTGAAACTCCTAAGCCCAAGAAATCAAAAAGGCAACAAAGAGAAGAGGAAGCAACTTTAGCAGAGATTGCAAGGATACAAGAAGAAGACCAAGCTGAAAAGGAAAAGCTTGAAGAACAAAAGAAACAAGATGAGTTGCTTGCAAGAAAGTTGTCAGAGGAGTCTACCGATGATCCTCTTAAGTCAATGATTCAGGATGATGATGAGTTAAGAGCAATGTTGGAAGAGCTTAAAGCCATTGAAGGTTTGACAACTGAGGAGAGAGCCAAACAACTTGCAGACTTCATCAATGCTAGAAGAGATTCAGAAACCTTGGGTGATTTTATGGAAAAGATCAAGCAGACTCAAAAGAAGAGTGGTGCTAGAAAGAAGCTCTCTAAGCAAGAAAAGATGCATGATATGAGGATGTACTTAAAGAATATGGTGCATTCAACCCTTGAGAAGATGAGAGGTAAATCTTATGAGGAGATTGAAGCCATGTATCTCAGGGCATATGAAACGGATCAAGGCTACGAACCAATTGATTATGAGGATGCTATCAGGAGGAGCTTCAAAAGACAAAAGGTGACAGAGTCTGAGCCTGTAATTGAAGTTGAAAAGGAGGTTGAGAAGGCATCTGGGACTGAGAAAATATCTAATGTGACAAAAGAAGAAGTTGAAGTTAAGAAACCTGTTTTGGTATGGACTAGAAGGAAAAGTATAGCTAGGAAGAGCAAATCAGTTGCTAAAAAGGATGTACAAGAGGAGGAAGAAGAATCTTCATCTGAAGAGTTTACTATGGGATCAATTCCTGAGAGTTCTGTACAACCAGCCAAAATTGTAGAGTATCAGATAATTAAGACTGGGATGAGGGCAGCTTATCAAATTATTAGGGAAGATTACACTGAGGTGGTATATGTTAACTTTCCAGGGGTTCTAAATGATTTAAGTAGGGATGATCTTAAGGAGCTGTACAAGTTGGTGAATATCAAGCATGGGGATAATAGACCTGAAGAAGAATTTGAAAGGGTTCTTTGGGGGGGACTTAAAAATCATGTTTGAGCCACCATCAAGGACATACACAGTTTGGAAGCTTCCTTATCAACAAGAGGTTGTCAGATGGAGATATTTTGATAGTTGTCAGGTACATTGTCTGAACTTGGAAAGAGCTTATATTTACATGCTAGCAGAGGTTGAATATCCCTTACCACCTAGAGTATGTAAAGTGATGCTAGAAAAATGGTTTCTAGCAGATAAGAGGGATGAGGTATATGATCAGATTTTGGAAATAATTAAGATGCAATCTCAAAAGGAGGCTATTTGGGGTGTTTGAAAGAATTTTCCAAGTTGTTAAGTGAGATTATTGGAATTTCTCACTTGGTGAAGATGCTTTGTACTAACACAACAAATGGTTATCAGTCCACCATGTCTAATCCACATAAGGACTGGCTAATCCATGAGCAAACGGCTCTGGTAAAGATACCTCAAATCCGTTTATGGCTGACAATTTGCCAAAAATTGTATGGTAATCAACTCACCATATCTGTGATTGTGAAGAGTTGGCTAGCCCACACGAGTATGGCTTGTGGTAAAGGCTGTGGAAATCCATAATTGGTAATCAATTCACCAAGGTGAGGTGCATTCCACCAAAGAATTGGCTAGTCCAAAAGCAAACGGCTTTTGGTAAAGACAAAACAAATCCGTTGATAGCTGATGGTTTGCTAAAAATCATATGGTTATCAATGTACCATGGTCTTACAAACCAAAAAATTGGATACTCCAGTAGTTAATGGCTATCTGGTAAAGAGACATCAAATCCATTAATTTTTAATGATTCACCTCTCACAGGAGTTCACACACCTGGAACTGATGAGAATAGTATGAAACTTAAAAGAATTGATGTACAAAAAGTCGTTGTTGCTGGAAAGATCAGATGAGTTGAAGATCAGATGGTGAAAAGATTGTTAAAGTCAAGGTTGCTGTAAAAGTTCAAATATGCTGATTTGAAGAGTTAAAGTTCAAGATAATTCCAAGAGTTTAGAGTTCAATCCTCAGAAAGCTTACCAGAAAGGAACTTGAAGTTCATGAAGCATGAAGATCAAGTTAGGGGAGGATTGTTGGGAATTATCACAAGAGAAGACTTATATATGAAGAACAGACTTAAGTCTGCTGAAGTACTTAGTTGAGTCTGTTAGTTATGATTATGTCATAGTTAAGTCTGCCAGTACAATGTTAAGTCTGGTAGACAGATTACATAGTTAAGTCTGGTCGACAATATTTAGTTAAGTCTGTTTATGATTTATAGTAAAGTTAGTTAGCTATAAGTTAGGAAAGGATACATATGAATTAGTTATCTTATTAGAAGATACGTTTATCCTTTTACACGTTTTGTATCTAGGGTTTTCCTTAGTGTATAAAAGGAACCTTAAGGCATTGTGTTTTGTATGCACCTTACACAAGAATTACGAAGTTAGAAAGATTAATAGATTTACGAAGTTAGTTAATTGTGTTCTTCATTGTTATTGTTAAGATTCCGCATTAGCAATTAACAAATAGTTAAGAGTTTCTCACATAGATCAATTTGGATTTATTCAAGTTGTCTATTAAGTAACACAGGCTACTTAGATCCATAAATCGTGTGGACCTACATTCATCATAAATTTCGTTGCCATATGTATTAAGAACTTCATTAAAGAGACCCTCTGACGATAAAACCTTTGACCACTCCTCTTCCGGCGTGTAACCAGTCATTGTTATGTGTGTTTTGTGAGAATTAACGATTGGGTTATGTGCATTTTGCCGAGTTGAGGATGATTGGCTATATATAAGTAAAAAATTGGCTGGAAAATAAATCTTTACGACATGTCGTCGGGACCAATTTGGCGGGATAAAATCCCGCCCAATTATTCGCTATTATTTACAAGCTGGGGAGACCAAATTTGGCCTCATTTCGTCCCGATGACATGTCGTCGGGACAATAACACTAATCATTACGATTAACGTTAATTAAACACTAATCACAGTAATTAGTTTCAAATTATATGGTACCGACGATATGTTGGCGGGGAAATTCCCGCGTAATTATTCCCAATTATTGAGATGTGGGGGTGTAAGTTAACATTGTCCGGACGACATGTCGTCGAGATTTTAACAACAAAAAAATTCAACGCTCGCTTGTTTCGGTCAAATGATTTTTTTGTCCTTTAGTGCTAAATGCCGATGACAATTGTCGTCGGGACCGTGTTCGTCACCCGTTCTCCTGATTCTTGTAGTGTATTGCGACTGGGTGCTATCAAAGTCTTGAATTTATTATTATTATTTTTTTCATCATGATCACTATCGTGAGCTTTACTTTTTCACTAATTATAGTTTTATTCTCCGACTTGAGCTTTTGAGATTTCGCTGCTCAAATTGTGAGGGAATATTATAGGATATATTAGGTTAGTCGGCTCAAGTCCGTTTGTAGGCTTAGAGTCTACTAAAATTTGATTGTGTATTCTCTATATATTGTGCTTAATAATATTTGATAACTTACGAAGAAATTCTATCATCTAACACTATACACATAATCTCTTTATCTTTTTTCAATTCCTTCGCATAGCTTTCAGTTCATTTATCTATAGTCAAATTTATAGCCGAAACCGTTTCATCCGCTAGAAAAGGAACATATATTAAATAAACCGATTTATAGGTATATGGGTTGATTTCTTGAACAAAATATGGGTTGATATCGAGGCCTCTACTAAAAGGTAGCTAGCTATATTGAACAAGACCTGTCATGCTACTTAAACAAGCTCAATAAGAAATAACTCAAATATATTTTTTATAAAAAAATATACATTTTGTATGTAACTCTGCCTTCAGTATCACTGGTTAAAATTGAAAGATATTCATATAGCCATATTGTGTTTGTGGTAGTGACTACTGCCGAAAGCGCGCACAAGGCACTAGAGTTTCTAAGTCAAGGAAAAGGTGCACACGCCAATATCAACTACAAAGTAAGTTTCTGTATGAAATTTTCGACGTTATCTTAAATTGAAACTAGAAGTACAATGGACATAATGTTACAAATTACAATTTGTTACAACTTAAATGTCTAGCAACTTCTTTGAATACGCTTTCCTGGTAAGTAAGACACCTATATTCAGTGGTTTGAACTAAAAAAATCCTTATTTAAATTATAAATGTATAATGGGCAGGGACCGAAGATAGATCTAATTGTGACGGATTACTGTATGCCAGGAATGACTGGATACGAGCTCCTTAAAAGGGTTAACGTCGGTGATCTAAAATCTTTGAATCCTTAAAAAGATGGAACATTCAACCACATTATAGTGTTATATATTCCTTTTGTTTTGTAACAGGAATCACCGGACACAAAAGCGATCCCAGTAATCGTGGTCTCATCAGATAATATCCCAACTCTTATTGAGAAGTAATCATCATCTAGCTTTATTATATACAAATCTCATGTTAAAACTAAGTAATTTGTAATACTATTTGATCGCTGTTTTTCTAAGTTATGTTGATGTATAGTTGTTTGAAAAAGGAAGCTCAAGACTTCATCCTAAAGCCTCTTAAACAGTCTGATGTTAACAATATCAAATCTCGCGATTAGTGGTGGCCGATTTTACTGCTTGGTAAATTAATGCTTAATTATGATGCAAGTGTGTATATGGACACTTATCTAGATTATTTCATTATGATTTAATTTCCAAATGTACTTCATCCAAATTATATCGGTAACATTGTTAGCACAACTACTTGTTTTTATCACGTAAAAGGTTGGTTTACACTATCGTATAGTCGTATGCATGTGATTCCAACTTTTCTCGCAGTTTTCATGTCAAAATCCTTATATGTAGCATTAATCATGTGGGTTTCGTATACGTTTTGGGCAATTTATTGTCTTAGAGTAATAGTAATACTTTTGTGAGTGAAGGTGATTAATTTTGAAATTTGCGTGGAGACATTATGATTTTAGCTAATGCAAAAACATTTTGTATTCGTTATAATATTTAGTTTAGGAAAATATGAAATATATCTCCAACAACATAGCATTAATCGACTTCGTTGCGACGTATGCATGACCACACGATAAATTGTTCCAATTGGTGCAATAATGTATTATATGGAGTGTTTGCCGCGAATTTAAGAGTGGTGAGCGTTAAACGTTGTGATCTTTAATACTCGTTTGGTAAGCAGTAAATAACTTTATTTATTTTTTTAGAAATGTTCATTTTCTAACGCTCCATGAAATAGCATTTAGGAGTTGGTTTATATATTATGATAACACCGGCAACTACATTACTAAACGTTTTTTAGAAAAAGATTGTTAATGCTCACTGTTATTGTTTACTGCTACTGCTACTTTTGACAAACACACTCTTAATACCATATAAAAGATTCAAACACTATGATCATGAGCAGTGTTGTAAATATTGGCCTAGGCGGCTGATTAATCGGTGCCTAGGCGTTAAGTAGGGATTAACCGCTTGAATTTAGACTAATCGACCTTATTAATCGGATTGGTCGAAAATCGGCTAACGTACCGATTAATCGGATAAAAATCAGTCAAATTGGGCATAAATTAGCCAAATCGGACAAAAATCCGCTAAATAGGCCAACTCGATTAACGTGGGTCAACTTTTTCAAAAAACTTAAAATTGAGGTTTTTATTTCGGTATACCTCTCGCTTTTCACAAAATCAGTCGACATAACTATTTAAACGCGTCTCGAGTAATGATTTAACACAAAATGTAAAGGTTTGCATGTTTTTCTTATTTTAATTGAATGTTAATGGAGCTTTTTGTTTGAACGTAGTAGTTTGAAAACAAATATACATAACACTTGTACTTTTAAAGATAATTACAACATAAACCATTTTTCATGTTTTCGTCTTTCACAACCATAAAATCTAACCTATACATTTAAAGTCAGCTTTAAGCTTACGTTTCATCAATTGATTTTTAACAAGCTTAATTTATATTTGTACATGAATCAATAATATAGTTAAACGTAAAAGAGATAAGTATCTAAAAACACCAAATGATAACACTCTTAGATGATGAAAACCCCATAAGTTATGATTTTCATTGAGGAACAATATATGAGGTAACCCTACCCACACGGGCTTGGCCTTATCTATCATCTAATACTCCCCTGCATTTTGAGCGGTGAATTGCTAAAGCTCGAATTGAAGGAAAGAATTTAATTATTAAACATTAAGCTAAACATAAAAACAAAACTAAGTATACTTAACCATTAAAGCAATCAAAACATAATTTGTTGATAAAGAATTCCGGCAGCAAGCAGAAGCAATTCTTCAAACAACAACAAAAGCAAATCGGTAGCAGCAAATAACATTAAGCTAAACATAAAAACAAAACAAAATATACGAAACCCAAAACAAATACGAAACCCACATAAAAAAAGTGTAAATAAGTGTAAAAAAAATAGTGTATGAATAAATGGTAAAAATAAGTATAATAAGTGTGATAAGTGTAAAAAAAATAATGTGTGAATAAGTGTAAAAAAAATAGTGTAAAAGTAAGTGTAATAAGTGTAAAAATTAGTGTATGAATAAGTGGTAAAAAGAATTATAATAAGTGTAAATAAATAGTGTGTGAAAAGTGGTAAAAAGAATTATAATAAGTGTGATAAGCTTCAAAAAATAGTGTGTGAATAAGTGTTAAAAAAATGTAATAAGTGTAGGAAAAGAATAATGTATGAATAAGTGGTAAAAAGAAGTATAATAAGTGTAAAAAAAATTAGTGTATGAATAAATGAAAAAAAATAAGAAAAAAAATCAAATGACTAAAGGTGAAAGTCAACGCAAACCATAAGGACCATTACTATAACTTTTCTAAGTGAACAAAAAAAAGTCAAGGGATGACCGGTGAAAGTCAACACAAACCACAGGGACCATTACTGTAACTTTTCTAAATGGTAACGGGTCAAATAGGTCACATACCGGTCAATATTACGTACATTATTCAAAATTTAAAAGTATTTTAGTGATACTAGTAATAGATATAGCTGGTTACGTATTTCGTTCATTTTTAAAAAATATGTTACGTATCTTTAGACTTTAACCTAAAATTGCATAGTGGACAAAGTAAATGAGATAGTTTTATTTAGAGTAAACCACAAATTATGTCCCTAACGTTTGTCATTTTTGCAAGAAATGTACATTTTTTTTTAATTATGTGTGTGTACCTAACGTTTGGAATTTTTGCGAAGAATGCCCTTGAGGATGCACTGTAGTTGCAAATTCGCGTTTTTCACTAACGATCGTTACAAAATCCCGTTAGTGACCATATGAAATGACTAATTTACCCTCATCTTCTTCCTACAATTACCCTCTTTATTTTCTTAAAAATACCACCACCAGGCAAAAAGATTCAGATTATTTACTTAAACAAATGAGAATGACAAAAAGTACTTTTCAGTGGAAGAAGGGATAAACAGGTGATGTTTTTCTACAATTTGATAATCAGATACACAAAATTTGTGTATACAAACAGGAAAAAAAATAAAAATAAAAATAAAATATTATTGTGATATAAGGTATGAAAATCATTTTTAAAACATATAGCAAACGTTCTTTAATTATAAAGCATGTGCTATTTATGTTGGCAAACTTAAAAAAAAAAACAGAAAACCATCAAAGAACCCGATCTTGGGTGAAGGCATTCTAAGTCCTGTTGGTTGAACACAAGGAGGTCGGGCAAGTGAACCACTTTGTGATATTGGTTGACTCCCATTTTGATTTGAGATTCGACCAGTGGGAAAAATAACCGAAGTTTATTGGCCAGATGCATCATTATCCAAAGATCTATAAGAAACGATAGTATCTTACTACCCCGTGATTCAGACCTTCGGTTATTATTGGTGGTTGATGATGATGATTCTAAAGACCATTCGGTTATAGAACTCGCAGGGGATATGGTTGATGAAACGGTAGATAACACTGAGTGAGATGAAATGTGAGAATTAGCAGGTGGTTGTGGGTTAATCTTCATGATAACCCGTGAAGGCGTTTTTGGGACTGAGGTGGTTGTAAGCTTACTAGATTTGGAATCAATCTTTTTTCTTGGAAGAGTACTTGAGGATTTTTCATCAGTTCCAGATAACGCTCAAATTATACATTTTTTTATACGCGTTATCTGTTCTTTTATGCTTGTATATTGGTGAATTATATGAACTTTCGATAGTTAATAGACTATATATGCTATTGTAGGTTCATGTGATGTTTCGTGGAAAGAAACAAAGAAAACACGAAGATTTGGAGCTTAAAACAATATTGGAACTCAAGCTCAAAGGTTCCCGATACCTGTCCACCGTTTTGGCCATAAGTTGAGCATATGAATTCCGATTTAGTTGATTCAAGCGGCCACAGAAAGCTAAGAGAAATATCTACAACTTCCAATTGGTGCCAATAGCTAGAAACGCCCACAAGTACGCCGTACTTGGCAATAAGTACGGCGCACTTTCTGTCTGCACTTAATAAACTCATTTATGGAGTTATAACTTCTTGCATTCATTGAGTCCGATCATATGGCTTACCACCCTTCCTCTCCACATTTTTTGGCACCCCTAAAGACTATAAAACAGATCCAACTTCATTTTTAACAAAGAGATTGCTAGAGAGAAAGTTCCAAAGTGCTTAAGGTGAGACTAACACCAAGTCCACCCTAATTGGTTACTTCACATAAACGCAGCCCCATACACGAGTTTTGGTTCATTGTAACTTGTTTCCAACAACATAGTGACAGTGTGTAAGGTTCGGGAAAGCAAAGAATCATTAGATTGGGTTGGTAGCTTATAGTTTTCACTTGGGAAAACTTGTGCTCGATATATTTCTCTTGTACACAATCGGTATTCTTCTATTATCTTTTGATATGAAAGTTTCTGAATTTTATGAGTTTAATATGTTTATTACTTGTTTGATTATGGAGTAGTCGATTAAGTTTATTTGGGCATCATGGGAAATATGATATAGTCTTGTATGTATTAATATGCTTTTCATTGTTTATGCTTGTATACTTGATATGTGATTATTCGGATCATTGTCTATCCTTTGGTTGATCATATTAGTCGAATTAGGCCGAAAGGGTCGATTATGTGGTTGATTGTGAGTTGTTTTGTCCAAGCGAATCAATACTATACTTGTGAGAATTGGATAGTAAATTGCTAGACAACCCAAATGATTATGTGTTTAACGCCTAATCTCATGTCTAACGAACTTGATTAGGAAAAGTTTACTTGCATGAACATTGACCACAAACCAATCCTAATGCGCTTGATATGCTTAGAATTATAGGCCGAAAGGGTTTCTTTTCATATTTGGTAGATATACTTGTGTCGACAATTACCCGTTATTCGCCACTTGTATGCTTTGTTTGTGGTTGCATATCTATATATTCATTTCTGGAATCATGTATCTCTAAGCCTAAGCAAACATGTTTTAATAATCTTGGTAACAATCTCAATCATTTATAGCCTTTGTGTTAATTTAGTTATTAATTCAAATATGAGTATAATGATCGTGACAATCATTTGGGCTTCTCTTTTAAACTACATTTTGAATCTGAAAACGCACAACTCCTTTGGGATGACCTGGATTTGCCTAGACTTTACTACATTCGAAAGGGTATACTTTCCCGTGTGTTTTAGTCGATTGATTGGAATTTCTAGTATTATAAATTTAAAGCTTTTGAAACACATCAGTTCCTGATGAACTGCTAGAATTGCTATGTGATGACAATGGTCTTGTTGGTTCAGTTTATGTGCAGTTGAAGAACCCATGGGAGATACCTTTGAACTTAACAAAGGATTTGGAACACCCCTACGTGGGACAATCAGCTTTGATCCTTGTGTTGTTGCCTTTGCCGCTTGAGTCCCTTTCTGGATAACTGTCACATTCAACATGAAAGTAAATACAAATCAAATATACAGGTTACCAATTTTCTGGCAGGTAGACCATGGTTAGATAGACAATTTGGAGCTAGCAAATTAGGAGGGTGGTGGCTGTGTGGTGGTGGAGGGTGGTGGTGGTGGTTGTGTGGTGGTAGAGGATGGTGGTGGGAGAGGGTAGTGGTGCTGGGTGTGTGGTGGTAGGGGGAGGTGGTGTGATGGTGGTTTTAAAAAAACAAAAGAGAGTAATTGTGGGAAGAAGACGATGGTAAATTAGTCATTTCACATGGCCACTAATGGGATTTTGTAACGATCGTTAGCGAAAAACGTGAATTTGCAACTACAGTGCATCCTCAAGGGTATTCTTCGCAAAAAGTCCAAACGTTACGTACACAGCTCGCATAATTTTAAAATAAATGGATATTTCTCGCAAAAATGGCAAACGTTAGGGACATAATTTGCAGTTTACTCTTTTATTTATTTATTTAGATATTTTATTAAGTACTCATAATGGCTGACTAGGGCTGAGCATCGAAGGTTTAAAACCGAACCAGACCGACAAAACCGACCGAACCAACAAAAACCGACCCGACCCGACAGCCCGTCGGTTCGGTTTCGGTTTTGGTTTTTCATGATTTTTGGTTTCGGGTCGGTTCGGTTCGGTTTGACCCAAAACCGACAAAAAAACACACAAACAAACATGAACCGGACCGAACCGACGGACCCGACGCAAAACCGAACCGAACCGACCATATTCGGTTTCGGTTTTTCATGATTTTCGGTTTTCGGTTTTGTCGGTTTGAGTCGGGTCGGTCGGTTTTAGACCGCTGCTCAGCCCTATGCCTGACTGTTAGAGTTTCGAAATATGATACATCTTTAAGGAGATGCAGGCGGTAGCTCAAAATGCCTAAATAAAGTTTGTAAAGAGACAGAGATAAAGGAATATTTGACAACGTTGTTGAAAACGACAACTCATGATTGCGACTAGGACTGAGAATCAAAGTCGCCCTTGTTAAATGTTGACACATGGCAAAATCAATCAGCATGATTGGTCAATAAAAAGTCAAAATTAACATCAATTTAATCGAAATACGAACAAATTATGATATATGTAATTAATGCAAGTTTTGATTGATAAATGTCACTTTTAACCTCATTTTTATAATAGAAATTCGAAATGAGCAATTAATGTAACTTTTGATTAGAAGGCTAAAATAGGAAAAATAGTTACAACTACTATCCATATTTTATTTGAACGAGATGGGCGACGGACCGCCGCGTTGCGGCGGGGCGTCGTTTCTCGTCCATATCCATGCTGTGACACAACCTTAAAAACGCGGCAGAGGTAACAAAATGAATCGTATCTATTAATAAGGAAGTTTCAGGGTTTAGTATCCCACAGGTGATTAAACTCGCACGCTGCAGTTTAATTTATCCCAGTACCTTGGTTACACCTATTATCAGGGAATGCAGAACTGATAGCCTAATCTTGACTGCCTTGTAGGTAACTGACTGTACAGCTGCTGGTGTTGAAAATAATGATTTGACAGACGAATCTGCACTGACACAACTTTGCCTTTTGCACCACCTTCCTCACTACCACCGGCTTTTGCCTTTCCCTTTCCACCCTTTTCATCCTTTCCCATTGTAGTTGAAGCCTGTAACAGACACGTAAATAGGTAATGACATATGTTAACAGTATGGTGAATCTAAAACCTAAACAAATAGATGAATAAGAAACACTATAGATCACGCATCATATGTCAAAAATATAACATGCGTATGCACTGAAGCTTACGACTATTCCACACAATTCTTTTTTTTTTTTTTAATGTACTAAGGAGGGTGTTTAGGATAAATATTGAAATTACTTATTGCGTTTTGATACAACGGATGAGCAACTTGTAGAGTGTTTACCCGAACTGTTTGTCTATTTAGTTGCTTATTTCTTTTGATAGAATGTTCATAAATTTAACAACACAATATAAGCGTGAAGTTTTAATTTACTAAACGGATTTAAGAATAAATAACAAAAGTTTGATGATTCTTTATTGGCAAGTATTACGGACCTCACTGTTTGCGAACTCGCTTATACATTTGCTGCTGCAGACACTGGTTCACTGTCATTTTCCGCGTCTTTTAACCAATGGTTGCTGCACGATACATGTACTGAATCTGTAAGGCCGCCCTGCATTTTCAATTGAATAATAAACAAACAGTATTCACAACTCACAAATCAAATGTAAATAGATTAGCAACCTCATGCACCTTGGATGGCTTGACTTTCCCCTGACCTCTACCTTTCAGTACTTTTTTCGATTCTTCAGAGGTGCTACATGGCTCATGTTGGGCCGTTTCTTCACATTTTCCATTCCCATCACTGTATAGGAAAATTAATAATAAGATTGGTGCTTTTAGTTAAATTATTAGATAGGTTGTTTAAATAATGTTTCCCGTAAACAATATTTCACTTGCCAAACCTCTTGTTCGTCTTCCATAAGTTTTAATTCTTTCAGCTAAATAGATTCTTCTAGCTGCTATTTTCGAACATCATTTAGCTGCCACAAATAGAAACTTATTAGTATATGTGTTACAATATATAGAAACTAAAAAACTAAAACTCATGATACTATAGTTTGAGTTTCATGTTTGCATACCTCAAAGGATTCCCGATTTTTACGTACCTCCCATCCTTAGCCACTAGTCATGCAATCTTAGCATCAACTCATTACTTTGAACAGTTTCCATGCCAGTTGTCGCAATGCTTGCTGTGACTACAGACGTCGAGTACTGAAGGAACTTTACAGGTGCCTGCAAAAAAAATCTCATCGATTAATAACTTCATTGTACATATGGGTGTAAAACAGATAGCATCAGTTGTTTTTTGTTGGAGTGTTCATATGTTAAATAGCCCCTAAATAGTAAACAAACGGTAACTTTTGTTACAGCTAATCCTAAACTGGTTACTGTACACTTATGCCTTTGGCCTTGGCTGTTTTACCTTGGCTGTAATTTTACAAAAGCCTACACTTATGCATTTGACCAACAATTTTAGTTACCACATAAGCTCTACAACATAAGCCGCAAGTTAACTACACACAAAAATCCATGTAAGTTTACTTTTCACCAAAACATAGATAAGCACAAAATACTTGGAACTCGTCTATTTCCCAAACATAAAAAAACATCACCTAGCAGTCAAAATGCAATAACCTGAAGCATAACTAATAAGCAAACCCAAACACCACTGAAGATCATATTACCCAAACACCGTATTATTAGCGAAACTGAGAACTCACCAATATTGACACCAAAATCTTAATTTAGCATTTTCAACAACATGTTTCCCACGCCTTTTAAATCGATCAAAACCCGGATAAGCATATCCAATAATCAACCTGTATCCATAACCAAACACCACCAGATCATTCCAATTTCCAAAAAAAAAAAAAAAAAAAAAAAAAAAAAAAAAAAAATTACTTTCACCAAAACAGGGAAATAAACATTATTCAAATATTACTCCATCTAATCAAAAGTAAAAATATCAAAGATCATTACAGTCAACAGATAATTTTTTTTTTTTTAAATTAAAGCTTTACATAAAGAATAAAATACCTTCAGCCGTTGCCCACGTTCGATCCCTACTGTCATATAAAGTCAAAGAAATATTTAACTAATCTAGGATGCAAGATCATAAAAAAAAACAAACCAAAAAAAAAAAAACAATCTAAACACACCTTTTTGGTGAGTTTTCGCCGGAACAAAATCCGAACGATCTACAATTTCTGTGGCCGATTGAAGTGGTGATGCAAGAAGGAGTACTCCCGAATATTCGGGAGTTATCTGTGTTCTATATTTTAAAGGCAATAAAAGAAGCCACTAAACAGACGAAAGGGAAAAAGCGGGAGCCCACAACCCAAAGCCTATCCCAATACTGTTATGTCACTGTAGCAAAAACACTGTAGCAAATTGTTGACGCTACATTATATATAGGATAATATTTCTTTTGAACAAATATAAATAGTAAGATGTACTATTTTTATGAGATGAAAGTAACTCAAATTTTAATCAATGCTTTATCTTATGATTCAAAACTGATTAGAAAAATTTAACTATTTTCAAAACTAGATAAGAAAATGTTAAAAGATGGTGATCAAAATCCCGGCCGATAATACATCTTTTAGTTTAGCAAGAACAATAGGCCAATTGATCTTTGGATACTATTTTTAATTTGATTGGGCTCAATGTAAAAGGCTTGACGATTTTGTAATAAGGTTTTTTTAATTGTAATTGTAATTTTATTTTTTTAAACAAAACAAAAAAGATCCTTTTATTAAGAATGAGTCACTTTATTTCGCATACTTTTATTTTGGTGCATACCAAAGGATAAATCCCCACCATCCATCTAGTTTGATCTAATGGTGGGGATTAACCTAAGATTAAATATGGAAACCTAAGTCAATGTTTTTTTTTTTTTTTTTTTTTTTTTTAATTCACTTTTGTTTTTTTTTAAATTCGTGTTTTTTTCCCCGCTTTCATACGTTCCCGTCTCAATATAGCAAGTGATGTACTGAATATCACAAGTGATGTTCTGAATATCACAAGTGATCTTCTGAATACCACATGTGATATTCTGTGATTTTCTGAATATCACAAGTGATATTCTGTGATATACAGAATATCACAAGTGATATTCTGAAAATCATAAGTGATATTCTATGATATTCAGAATATCACAAGTGATATTCAGAATATCACAAGTGATTTTCAGAATATCACTAACGTTTTGTAACATGAAAATCATAAGTGATATTCAGAATATCACAAGTGATAGATATTCAGAAAATCACAAGTGATAGATATTTAGAAAATCACAAGTGATATTCCGAATATCACCAGTGATATTCAGAAAATCAAAAGTGATATTCTGAATATCAATTGTGATATTCAAAACGTATAAAAACGGACGAAAACGTAAGAAAACGGATGAAAACATAAGAAAATAGACGAATACGTATGAAAACATAAGAAAATCACAAGTGATATTCTGAATATCACTTGTAACATTCAAAAACGTAAGAAAACAGACGAAAACGTAAGAAAACAGACGAATACGTATGAAAACGAACAAAAACGTATGAAAGCGTAAAAACACGTATGAAAACGGACAAAACATATGAAAAATGGACGAAAACGGATGAAAACGTATGAAAACGAACGAAAACGAAAGAAATCGGATGAAAACGTATGAAAATGGGCAAAAACTTAAGAAAAGTGATGAAAACGTAAGAAAACGGACGAAAATGTATGAAAGCGTAAAAGAACGTTTGAAAACGGACAAAAACGTATGAAAATTGGACGAAAACAAAAAAAAGGGATGAAAACGTATTAAAAAGAACGAAAACAGACGAAAACTTATGAAAACGAACGAAAACATAAGAAAACAGATGCAAACGTATGAAAACGGACGTAAACGGGCGAAAACGTATGAAAACGGACGAAAACGTACAAAATCGGACGAAAACGTCTAAAAATGGACGAAAAAGTAAAAAACAGACTAAAAAGTATGAAAACGGACAAAAACGTATGAAAACGGACGAAAACGTTTAAAAACGTATAAAACGGACAAAAACGTATGAAAACGGACGAAAACGTTTGAAAACGGACGAAAACGTATAAAAAGGATGAAAACAGACGAAAAAGGTTGAAAAGAGACGAAAACGTAGAAAAAGAGACGAAAACATATGAAAGCAGACGAAAACGTATGAAAGCAGACGAGAACGTATGAAAGCGAAAAAAAATACTTGAATTAAAGAAAACGTGGGTTATTAAAAAAAAAAAAAAGAAACTTGAATAAAAAAAAATAAAAAACAAAAAAAAAAAAAAAAAAAAACTATTGACTTAGTTTTTCATATTTAATCTTAGGTTAATCCTCACCATTATATTAAACTAGATGGATGGTGGAGATTTGTGCCTTGGTAGGCACCAAAATAAGAGTAAGCATTTGAACTTTTTTCTATTAAGAATTAATTGTAATTATATTAAGTTTAAGGATCAAATAAGAAATAAAAGTAAAATGAGAAATATGAAAAATAACTATAACCGCACATTTCAGATGCACCTATATGAGATGAATCTCAAAAGAAATTCTCCTTCTTATTTTAAATGTGTGACTAAAAATATTTATCATTCTTCATATCTTTACTTTACTTTTCTTCTTAGTGGATTTATTCCCATTATATCAAACTATAAATTTAAAAGCAAGTTGTAAAAATATTAAACTAGTAAAATGGAATTAAGTGGCATCAACAAAATGGCGGTTTGAACAATAATCGATACTTAATTTCAGATTAAGGTTGATCATATTATTATTGCCTAGAGTTTGTATTAATATGAGAGACAATGTCACCTTTCTAAACTAAGAAAGACGGTGGTGAGAATGAAGCAATCACAATCATAAGGCAACTCGCTTACAAAATCCCTTATATATAGTACTAGTAACTATAGACCCGCGAATTTCGCGGGTGGCAAAAGAAATTGTACTTTAAGTAACATATCATGTGCAAGGATAAAAGAGGCATTGTAAAATGTTTGTACCAATGTTTTTCATATTTTAAATCTTTATTGAAGTGTGCATCTGAGAAGTAACATTTGTTATACTTCACAAGTTTATTAGAAAGTCATTAACATGTTAAGGAAGAAAAAAAAAATACAAAACCAAAGCTTTAAAAAGGGCAATAGCCAATACCCAAAAGTAAATTGAAAATTAAGAAAACAAATCAACCAAAGCGAAAAGCTGCACACCCAAAAATGAAGTTGCAAAAATCATATCCAAACACCATTCAATACAAAGGCATCTAACAAATACACAATCTACATAAACATAAACATAGTAACTATGACTAAACATTGTTAGAAACTGCAAAAGAGCAAAAAATGTATATAAATGTTGAAGAGTAGTTTACCATCTACAATTGTAAGAACATAAAATACCCCATAATGCAATACTGTTGTACCCAAGCTAATTACGTAAAAAAGAAGATAACATCTAACTATCGTAGATAAATCCTGATAAACTAATTCCACATTAATATGGCTTACTTGAACATAATCATCCAGTATACTTTTTGAAAAACGTTGTGATGAACACCTGTTGTAGTAGTGTTGCAATCCTTTCCATGTCTGACGTATATAAACATCTTCGTCCCTTTGCGACCTTTGACTCTTGAGTTGAGATCGTGACATACATATCTATCCCTTTTGCGGCCTTTCTAACAGAATCAGCGAACCATAAAAGATTAGATCACATAATTTACAAAGAATCGCACAGTTCAAGCAAACCTCTTGAATTTGAAGTGGAGACAGAGAAGAAGATTAGAGTAAATCATGATTTAAAGAATGCAATTCTATATAAATTGATCAATAGTAGCTAAAGTTTAGGAAACGGTTCCACTATTTTTTATTAATCAAAAGGTTTGATGTTAAATTGTATTAGGAGATGTTGTATGAGCTTGACACGTGCTAATATGACGTCAGAATAAAGGTGTATTCCATTCAAAAAAAACTTTTCTTTTATTATATATAAAGATAAGATTGCATAAGTGCTATTAAAAACCTGCTGACGCATTTCCTAGTGATAAGATGAAAGTAGTTGTTCTCACTTCTCCTTTTTAACTTGGTAAAATACACCTAGTGATAAGATACTAAATAAGTGATTTGTGAGGTTGTCATTAGAAATGTGAACGAAAAAGGAAAAAGGATTTGTGGCTGACTTGGGAGATATTAGGAAAGATAATGAAGACCTTTTTTTTTTCCCTGTAAAATCATATATTATCATGACCAGCATAACAAAAATAACATAAAGGTATTGATGCACACGTTGGCGGTCATTGACAGTCAATTTATAACTGATTACAAACTAAATGGATCATAAGTTTCCAATTCGTGATAGAGTTTGGCTGCTGGAAATCAAGCTACAAACCTTCAATTCTAGAAATCTGATGGAGTTTTGTGGTCACTATTCTGGATTTCTGGATGATCTGGTATCTTAGGAATACCAACTCTTTAATTGCACTATATGTCTCTCGTGTTGGGTTAATTCATTACGTCCAGGAAAGCGATTGTGATGACATAATGTAGGATTTTAATTGTGGTGTCCACTAACGATCCATTATACCTTTAGCTATACATACTAAAATCAAAAGTTTGTGGTGAATTAATCTCGACAAAAGCTATCTATATCTTCCTTCTTTATTAATGTAACATTGCAGTCCTCATCATTACCTGGCTAAATACTAATCTGTCCTATGAAACTTTCAATAAAAACATTTTAGTTACTTATTATACGCCTAAGATGATATATTGCCCAAATATTAAAATAATGCTACTTAAATTCTCAATTAACCCTCCAAAATAAAACTTATTAAATATTTAGTACACACTTGTACATTTTTTGGCATACAAAGATAACTATAAGACCTTTTAGAACATAAAAAAGATGATTTATTAGTCAAACTTCTAATACACTTTCTACAGCATGGAAAAAACATAATTAATTTTCGGACCATCAAAACATTTAGCTTTCAATTTTCATAAACTGTCTTAAAAGTGAAAAAAGAACGGTTTAGAAATCCAAACCATTTCATTCAAAACATGCTCTAAGAATTTGACCATAACAGCATGGAATGTCCCATTCACAGTATCGTATTTATTTAGAAATTCTCGCCTTGACGTATTGGTACTACACCTCCTACACCACTACCAAAATGTGGACTCAGTATGCTTTGAATGTAAATTTCAGATTTACTAAAGATGATAGCAGGGAGAAAAATACCTCACATATAGGGCATGCCCATATAATTCACGGAAAACATTACAACAAATCCAGCTGAAAAATATTTAGTAAATATTTAGGAGACCTATCAGTGTATGCATATCCATACTGTGAAGATCGGCCTCCCATTTCATAATCCATATGGGCACGCGATTGCCGTACTTCAGCCTCAGCGTAACGGGGAGGAACATCATCCTTAAAAATTCAAAATTGTTAACTAATAATACAGCTTTAAAGTAATACAATGTGATGACACAAATAAAATTCAAACTAACCAGTGCAGCATATGGACGCTTAGAGTCAGGAATAGGATCATATTCACGAGGGCGTCCCTTGCGGTAACTCGGTGGGGGTCTCTCAAACCTTGTTGAATAGCCGTCATTTGGGTAGGCTCTTCTTGATGATATGTGAGATGATACCCTTGGAGGATCAGCGTATGTAGGTCCACGAGCCGGGTAACTATCTGAGGTAGACCTAGGTGGACCATAGTCAGCAACCGCTCTGCTCCCTGTCCAGTCAAAAGAACCTATGAAAATGTAAATACTAAGTTATGGTAAATAGGGGAGATGCACAATTTGTACCATTGAATATGACTTAGTGTTAAGGATAACAGATTTAAGAACAACACACAGAAAGTTGAATAAAAAGATAAGCACTACAATTGCTAGGAAGTGGAAGCAGTAAGAGATGGTCACTTGCATTCAGCAATTATAAGGTCAATTACTTTCGCCCTCTCCTTCTTCATTTACAGAAAGTCCAAAGGAATCGCTACAAGTACAATTCAAGGCAAAATCTGTTAAATGTCATATGTGACATACAAAAACAGTGCATGTCATATCCCAGACAACTGATAATGCAAACATTGTATGAAAACTCAAATAATAGGTAGCTGAACAGAAGCGGGCCAAAACTCACCCAAAATGTATTCTAAATCATTCTATTATACAAATTTGAGGTTTCAATGAAACAATCTGGTTCTTATGATCAGGACTGACACGCTGATCATAAAGAAAACTTCAAATTTTCGACAAAAAAAGTTTCAATTCAACTTTACATTACCCATCCATTCTGCCATACGTGTTATGTATACAAAAATAAATAAAAAGAAAGGAACACAATCACACCTCTGTTATTAGCTTTCCTGGTGAAGCGCATGTTTCTTTCACCCACTTGTAATCACAAACATTTTCAGCACCTTTTGCATGAATCATATCAGAAACAGATTTAAATCCACCGGCCTTTGCCATTGGCGAAATCATACCAGTGGGTTGATGACCTCTTAGCCACAACATACTCAAAAAAAAAAAAAAAACAAAAAAAACAACTATGTCGTATACTTACATACAAATGCTGCAATTGCAGACATCTTTACACTTAGGACAATCCCATTTGTCTAACAATGAAATCTCTTCAGCTTTTCCACCATACCTAATTCAAGACGGTGCATACGCATCAACACTTCAGCTCTTCAATCGTTTATACATTTTTCAATCACTTAGATATGAGAGAAGCCAGGTTCGATCTATAAAAAAAAACATTTTTGAGGACTTAAAGCAACTCAAAGAAACTCCTATGGCCATGTTATCTTTAAACATGCAATGTCAAATTTAGGGTCACTTGCGAAAATAACATTCTATCTGTAGGACTGCAACATCCATTTTGGGCACAACTTAACCTTATTATTTAACTCCATATGAACATCAATAAAACAAACCTACTAACAGGATATCTATATTGCTTTTTAAAGCGCCTACATACTATAAAAGAAGCAGGTTGCAACCCAACCTCCTGCTGATTATAAACCACTTATTTTGGAGTAACATAAGCAAATAATTACTTTATCTCTAACACTCAAAACTGCTTATCTGATTTAAAATAAGAGAATAATCACATAGACACTTAAATAAGCATACCCCAAACATCCTCTAAGCTTTAGCCAAACCAGATCCATATTCACACAGATTCAAAAGTAACAAAAAAACATCCTCTAAAGCGTCTTAGGCAGAACCCCCAATTCCTAATTTCACTAACAGTTAATGATCAAAACAAAATCAGCCATATAATGCGTCTTAGAGAAAAACCCCAATTTGAATAGGGTTTATAAAAATTGAAATTAAAAAAATACAAACTATACATACCAAGATCTTGAATCTGGAATAAATTGTTGTAAATATAGAATCGTTCATTTTATTCTCGATGATATGGATCTTGAATCTGGAATAAATTGTTGTAAATTAGAGATGAGGGCAGTTGAGGCTAGCAAAAAAGACGGAAGTCAAATTATGACGTCAATATATGACGTCAGAATAAGGGTGGTGACATTCAAAAAACTTTTCTTTTATTAAATCCCTTATATAAAGACTAGTAACACACTTCGCTCATTCATTCAAACACCACCCAAAGAACCGAACAAACAATATAATGGAAGATAAACAACATATCGTAACCATAACACCAGCTCTCACCATCACACCACCATCATCCGAAGCTTTGCATTACGGCACCGCCGCGTATTCACACAATCGAACCGAACAACGTCATTGACATGTAAGTTTTCTTCAATCTTACGATCAACTTTAATTTAATATTTCGAAGGGTAATGGTAAATGTTCCATGTTAAAAAAAAAAAAAAAAAAAAAAAAAAAAAAAAAAAAAAAAAAAAAAAAAAAATTTAATATTTCCTATATATAAATCTTTTGAGCATTGTGTTTAAAACAGCGAAAATCAGCAGCAGAAGAAGGTGTTGAGCCTATATAATATATATCGGCTTATTATATATCAATAAGTCCATTTTTTGGATCTATCTGTAGCTCATTTTAGAGTTTCTAATTATCTGCTCATCTTTAAATCATGATAAGTTCAAAAACCACAGAATAAGCCAAAAATATGGACTTACGAAATATAAATCGGTGTTATATAAGCTCATAAGCATATGTTTTTAAATATTTAGTAGTATAATCCTCTTTACTTATCCTGATGTTTATGTATTTTTGAAATTGTAATTACATTTTGTTTTACAGGTCTCCTCTTTTACGTAAGGATATATTCTTTCGCATTTTCCTTGGGTATATTACATCCTGGGATTAGCCTTGTCCGACAAAAGCCATCGTCACCAATACGGATTCAATAACTTTTTTTTTGGCATTCATTGCTGCCTATTCTGGATTAGCTCTAGTATTGGTCTACCTTTTTCCAATTAATATCTGGGGTTCCCGCTTTACATCAAGTTCTTGCTGGTGGCTTTTCTGTTTGGAATTGGCTTTGGTCCTAGCACGTTGTTTCTCGAAATTATGGCTACACATATTGCCTACAGAGTCTGTGGAGGGGTTGTTTTAGCTGCTTATTTGGGAGGGTTGTCGTACTACATTGGGCGTTGGTACTTGGTAGTTTGGAGTCGGTTATGATGGTGATTGATGAGATGTATTTAATTGCTTAATTGAGGCGTATGTACATTGGATATGACGTGTATTTATTAGGAAACAAGAATATTTACTCGAATATTAGGCCACTCGGAGTGGAGGATTTATGGGCCAACGGTATGGTGCAAACCGGCGGTAACACCGTCGCCGAGCCCAAATTTATGCCAAAAATTTATCACCAAAGGCTTGTGAAACAGGGGCGGAGCCAGGATATTTTCCGAGAGGGGGCAAAATATGATAATTTTTAGAAACTACACTAAAAATTGGTTCGTTGGGGGGGCAAATTACAAAAATAGCCGAAAAATTTCAAAAATTTACACTACAATTTTTTTCGCCGGGGGGTCACATGACCCCCCGGACCCCCCTTTATCTCCGCCACTGCCAACGGCTTGTGAAACCGGTGGGCAAAGATTTGAAAAGTGAACGTTGGAGCTACTTTAAAACAACAAAAAGGGATCTCAATTTGGTTTTTTCCTTTCATACCTTTTTTTTTTTGTTCAAGATCTTTAAAGATCCTTCCATCGTTGATGGAGAAATTGTAAGACTTTAATGTCCGAATGTTTATTCCATTTAGGGGTGCAAACGAGCCGAGCTGAGCCCGAGCTTTACTATACTCGAGTTCGGCTCGTCAGGTTTTTTTCGAGCTCGAGCTCGAGCTCGGCTCGATCCGAGCCTTTATTTTCTAGCTCGAGCTCGGCTCGTAAACTTTTCACAAAGCTCGAGCTCGGCTCGAGCTCGACAAAGAACGGCAAAGCTCGGCTTAATAATCTAAATATATGTCCAAATATGCTTGATAAGCGAACTACTCAACAAAGCTCGGCTTAATAATCTAAATATATTTCCAAATATGCTCGATAAGTTAAGCTCGATAAGGCTCGACGAGCCTACTCGAGCTCGATAAGGCTCAACGAGCCTACTCGAGCTCGATAAGCGAAGCTCGAGCTCGGGCTCGATAAGTAAACGAGTTGATTTTTAGGCTCGAGCTCGGCTCGAGCTCGACAAGGCTCGGCTCGTTTCGAGCTTTTTATCGAGTCGAGCTCGAATAGCTCGCGAGTAGCTCGGCTCGTTTGCACCCCTAATTCCATTCCCCAAAGGGTGATATATATACAAATACCAAATCTCTACAACTATGGAAACTCTATCACTTTGTAACAAACTATAAAGAGTACAAGGAAAGTATACATATTTTAAATATACATGATGTGATATGGTTGACTAATAGACCCCCGCAGTCGAAGCGGGAGGTAAACGGACGTTGAGACTGTCCCGGAAATCATCAAAGAGAACCCCTGGGAGACCTTTAGTGAAGATATCTGCGATCTGGTAACGCGATGGAACATGCAACACGCGAACTTGACCACGGGCCACTTTTTCACGAACAAAATGAATATCGAGTTCAATGTGCTTGGTTCGTTGATGTTGAATAGGATTGCTAGATAGAAAAATTGCACTTACATTGTCACAATATATAATAGTAGCTTTATGAATTGGAAAATGTAACTCAAGCAGCAAGTTGCGTAACCAACAGGATTCGGACACTACGTTAGCTACACCACGGTATTCGGCTTCGGCACTTGAACGAGATAAGGTAGGCTGTCGTTTTGAGGACCAAGAAATCAGATTATCACCAAGATAAACGCAATACCCCGAGGTAGATCGTCGAGTATCTGGACACCCGGCCCAATCGGCATCGGTATATGATACAAGTTAATGTGTAGAGGATTTTGTGAGAAATAATCCGAAATGAAGAGTACCTTGTATGTAGCGTAAGATACGCTTAAGAGCTGCCATATAACTATCATGAGGGTCATGCATATGAAGACATATTTGTTGAACCGCATAGGAGATGTCCGGGCGAGTAAAGGTGAGGTATTGAAGAGCTCCAGCAAGGCTTCGAAAGTATGTAGGATCAGAATACACGTCACCAGCTTCTGAACTCAGTTTTGCTTTAGTATCAACTGGAGTGTGAGAAGACTTACAAGAAGTCATACCTGCTCGTTCAAGAATTTCCTTTGCATACTTATACTGACTCAAAAACAAGCCATTGGAGGTGCGAGTAACAGCAATACCCAAGAAGTAACTAAGAGGACCAAGATCTTTCATTGCAAATTCATTAGCCAAACATTTCATAATGGAACACCTAAGAGAATCTGAAGAAGCTGTGATAATTATGTCATCGACATAAAGTAAAATGTAGGCTATGTCACGTCCATTTTTGTATATAAACAATGAATGATCCGAACGACTATGAATGAACCCAATAGTAGAAACAAAGTCTGCAAACCTTTGATACCAAGCTCGAGGAGCTTGTTTAAGACCGTAAAGAGACCTCTTTAGAAGACACACGTAATCGGGATGAACCGGGTCTCGAAACCCCATACGTTGGTGCATATATACTGTTTCATTCAAATGCCCATGTAAAAATGCATTTTTAAAATCTAGTTGGTGGATAGACCATGATTTAGAAAGTGCCAAGCTTAGTGCCAGACAGATAGTAGCCGGATTAACCACCGGGCTAAACGTTTCGGTACAATCGATGCCAACTTGTTGAGACCTGCCATCACCAACCAAACGAGCTTTATATCGCTCAAAAGAACCATCAGATTTCAATTTATGTCTAAGAATCCACATTGAACGAATAACATGCATATTAGGTGTTCTAGGTACAAGCTCCCATGTCTTATTTTCAATAAGAGCATTAAACTCATCAGTCATGGCTTGTTTCCAATTCAGATCATGGAATGCGTCTTTCGGGTTACGTGGTAGAGGAGATGGGGTGATAGAAGCGAGTAAACTGAATGGAGCTTTTGGTTTGCTAATACCTAACATGCTACGTGTTGTTATGGTCCTGGAAGGTGGGACAGTAGGTGCATTTTGAGATGTTTGGCGTCGGGCTCGGTACACAGATGGTGGGTTAGGCCGAGGGGAGTGTATAAGAGATGATTGTGTGGTAGGCCTAGATGGTTGTGGACTAGATATGTGTTCTCGTGTGGACTGAGATGGTGAGGTGTGAGTGTTTTGGGTGGTATGAAGAGGGTCGGAGATCCGAGATTGGAGTGGACTCGGAGAGTTGGGTTGGGTTGTGGGAGAAGGTGGCATTCATATGTTTCGGGTGTTGATGGACGGGGATAAGCAAAAGGAAATTTTGTTTCGTCAAAAAGCACATGACGAGATATAATTATTTTCTTAGAATGTAAGTCGTAACATTTATATCCATTATCACATTGAAAGGCTTTTATGGTAGTAGAAAAATGATTGTGAATCTGATTGTTAAAGACAAGAAATTTGGAGAATACTTGTGATTTATGTCCAATTGGGAATGTCCATAAGAAATTGGAATAGTCATCAAGAAATAGTACATAGTACTTATGACCAGCCGAGCTCAAGATCGGTGATGTCCATACATCACTATGGACAATATCAAAGGGAGATAAGGTAATAGACTTTGAATCATAAAATGGTAACTTAACGTGTTTACCAAAAACACAAGATTCACATAAAGATGGTTCTATAGAACGATTACATGAAATGTAATTTTTATTCCTAAGCAAATGCAATATATTGGCGCCTGGATGTCCAAGACGCCTATGCCAAAGTGTGGAAAACTAGAAGGAGGGGTTGAATAGTTTTACCGTTTTAATAATTCACTTTGTTACTCTATGTTATTTCAAAGGAAACAAGCACAAACAAATATTCACACAATATATATATATATGAAAAGTAAAGAGATGAAAGATCAAACCACACAACACGGATGTTTATAGTGGTTCGGCTACAAGGACTCTCTTCCTTGCCTAACTCCACTCCTCGAGCCTCTAACTCGAGAGTTATCCTTCACTAAGAAACAAACTCTCTTCTAGGTGGAGAAAACCTTTACACGTTGCTTACTTCCTTTTCCGGTACTAAGCTAAACACCGGGTTCTATTTCAAGGTAGAACCAACCTGACGTCGTCTATACAATTACCGACACTAAGCTAGATGTCGAGTTCTTTACAAGGGTACAACCACTCCCGTTTGGTTCTTTCACAAGGGTACAACCACTCCCTACACTCTTTGTGTTTTGAGGACTAAAACACTAACCACACTCACTGAGATAAATGATACAAATAATGATGTGTGAACTACAACTATATCACACAGTAACTTATGCTAAAGGTTTTACACGTCTGTGTTGAACCTTGATGCTTAATCTCCTTTGCTACAAAAGGAAAGATCAATGAAATGAATGAATGATAAATGTTAGATGATATGTAAATGAATGAGTATGAATGTTAGGCTATATGAGTGATGGTGTGTCCAAATGATCAGCTTGCTATTTATAGGCAAGCTGGTGAACAGCCGGCGGATCCCATAAAAGGGATCCGTCCTTTATATCGATTGGTTCCAGCTGTATCCTCCACACCTTTGTCATGTCATATCAAAATCTTCCAAAGTCAACTATCTTGCTTGAAGATCTAGCCAAGATATTACATAATCTATGTATGATGCATGCCATGATGTCATTGTATCATTTTAAAAATAAAGTTTCCTTTTAAGGAAATAAACTAGTAGATGTGTAAAATGTAATTCTAAGTAAACTTGTGAAATGTAAAATGTGTTTTAAAGAGACTTTAGCTAGCATTTATAATTTGCTAAAGGATATACTTTGTAATTGTCATTAACAAAACTAAGTAAAGATCGTAAAATATAAATAACGTTTTTAGGACGATATTTGTATTAACAATCTCCCCCTTTTTGTTGATGACAAAACATAAAGTATATTTTTGAGAAAAAGAGTAAATATAGCATGAGTTCTTTAAAATATAGATTAAGTTAGTTTTATTTAAGTTTAAAAACTATTTTTATGCAAAAGTGTATGTACTGTGATGATTCACAGTTATGCAAACTTAATCCTTTCTCCCCCTTTTTGTCAAAACAAAAAGAAGAGTTGCGTAGCGGAATGCGATTTTGAGAACTTTAAGAGCTCCCCCTTGTTTGATACTCCCCCTAAATGGAGTAACAAGGTAATGATGCATGATCCTACAAAAAAAATTGTTAGAAAAATGAAATGCTCCCCCTCGATGTATACTCCCCATTACAAGAGTCCCAACGTATATATTAGAAGGGTATGAGATGCTGCAAAAGAAATGTTAGTTGTGAATAGCCTCAATGGAGAAGCATAATGCATATGATATGGTCATTCAAATAAGAATGACAAACTAGTTGACTTTAAAAAGTCAAAATGTAGTGTCTGATCAAAATTTTGTACCTAAAGTACAAGTGATCAAACTAGAATGTAGATTCCAAATAGCTATATAATGATGTTTGTTACCTAACTATTGATAATATGCTTTATCTTGATCACTCATAAGCATAAAAACATCACATTCATTCATTGAAAATTATTTGACAGAAGTCAGAAACATAAATGATGTTACATGAAAATGAAAAATACATCCTAATGAATAAAAAGTCCCACATCAACATCTAAAAGGCCCTATATAATGAGACTAAAATTCTCCTATTGAGGAGGATGAGAGATGGCGTTTAGACGCTCAAGAATGTGGTTCAAAATGAACCTCATTTTATTTTGGAGCTCGTGCACCAAAATGTTTGTCCTTTGAGCTATGTGAGCGGTTCTTTCACACATGTTGCAATCATGGCGAGCAAAACCGGGCGGAAGAGTAGACTCATTTGGTTGTGGTGGTGGTGATGGTGATTGGTTGTTGGGTGGTGGTGATTGTGCTTGTTCATTGGTTGGTGGTGGTGTTTGGAGGGAGTTCATGAGGATGTTTTGGAGGTCCATGGCTTCATTGAGGCGGTGATCTACCATACCCGAGAGAGTGTAGAGACGGTTGAGCTCTTCACTAATCTCCTCTTGGGTTTGAGGCAAATTGATCCACATTGCCTCGTCTATGGCAATGTGAGTTGATGTGGGTGAGAGAGGTGGTATTTGAGGTTGAGATGATGGTGCATCATGGTATAAAGGACCATGGATATCCGGGAAAATCGGATGAAAAAGCATAGGCTCTTGACCTTCAAAGGTCATGGGTGTAGGATTGGTTGATCTTGGTGGGAGATCCTCCAAGTCATCAAGGTATGGATGAGGTGATGTAGGTGGAGTCCTAAATAGCTCCATAGGTAGGAGTTTGGGTGAGTTTGGTTGTGATTGAGATTTGACAGTCTGTGATGGAGCGGGTGGTGGTGTGGTTGCTATTAGAGTTATGGATGGAGGTGGAGTTTGTATGACAACATTGGATGGTGTAGGTGTGGATAAAGTAAGGAAATTTTCACTTGCTATAGGAGATGAGATATTAAGAAGAGATGATTCCTCTGATGATGAGTTAGCAAGATTTATAAAGCAACATGGCTTAACACTAATGCGGGCAGTGCGTTTTGGAGTTCTAGAGGTGGAGGAGTTGGTTGATTTGGTCATGGTGAGCTAAGAGAACTAAGATGTACAGGTTACATGTTGTGAAGAAGGTGAATGAGTGAGTTTTGCTCTAAGTTATGATCTTAATATATAGTCAGATGGTTTATAGAAACTAGTATTTGGATTTGATGTAAATCCAATAGAGAATGTTGGTTCCTAATGATTTGGAACAAAATTTTGTGCAAATCACATCACATAAGTCAATCCATAGAACTTATGTTGAGTGATATGATGAAGATATGCAGTAAATGCAAAGGGATAGTGGAAAATCCTGTGATGTGATGTACCCACGGATTTGAAGGATCCCTAAAAAGGGTTCCTTGTTTGTATTAGAAAGGTAACTCACTCCTTAAATTTAAATATTCAAATTTTGGTGGGAAATGTTGTTCTTAAGTTTCTAAGAGTTTCTAAATCATTCTAAGATGTATAATGATCAGTGAACCTATTGTAAAGAATACTAGAAACTAAAATCTAAGAATCGGGATGAGTCGAAAAGTTTTAAGAAGTTTACAGTTATACCTGCGGATCCAATCAACAAGGCGTGCGGATCCAAATTTTCGGATCTGCCTGATCCGCAGGTTGAAGAATGGCGGAGCCAATGCTAACACATGGCGGATCCAAAATGAGGGATCCGCCAGATCCATGGACCAAAACTACTAAAACTAAACAGAGAGATGTGCATATTTTTCGTTTTTCGACGAAAACTCAAAATTTCGTCTGGAGCATATCTATCATCTAATATGTAATGCAAAACAATCAAATATGATAATACTAACACATGTTTAATCATAGATTAATCCGTTCATGGGAACTTACCTTATGAGGAGTTAAGCCAAACATAGGCTTAAACTCGAAATTTTTTGATAACATCAAGTGTTATCGACCTGCAATTCTAAGTTAGTTCAGATATACATCAAATATCATCATAACAAGTTAAGAAACAACTATTATTAATACTACATTGTCTAATAATGTTTAGAGCCAAACACTCCTTTAACTCAACTTCTTCTTCAATTTCTTCATGCCCTTATGAAGCTTCATTATCCAACGTCCTAAATTCTTCACCATTCCTTTGATGTTGTGATACTCGGCTGATTCATTTGGGATTGGTGGAAGTTGGGTCAAGTACTCCGGAGGGGGAATCCTAGAGTTTGGCAACCCATCATCATCACTCATAGATGATGATGATGATGATGTTTGAGCACGAGGACGTTTGCCCTTGTCAACCGCTACCCTAAAGTCACTCAAGGGAACGAAGGTGCGTTCAATCTCATCATATTCGGGAACAAATCCTAAGGCATTTCTAGGAATGGGTGCAAAAGCTCTAAAGAGACGGGTCAAAAGCATTCCATAAGGCAATGCCATTTTTCCTTGAATTGGAATATCTGCCATTCTCTTGGCGATATAGTAAGCAAGGTTAAAAGGTTGATGGGTTGACACATTGTACATCATGTGGCAAAGACAAGCATTGATGTGATCGCGGTTTCCTACCGTGCACAAGACATTGGCCCTTAAAACTTCTTCCATTTTCCTAAATTCGGGCTTTAGTTCATTGAGCTCCATAGCAAATGGATCTCTAGCAACATATTTCCCTCGATACAACCTTGTTTGGTTGTTCCTAGGTATGAAGAGATGCTGACGAATGATTTCTTTTGAAGTTAAGGGAGTGGCATATGGTGCCGTTCGTTCAAGATTTGACTCAAGAATGGTCAATGACCATTTATCAGAATAGACACTCGTTCCATGACTTGGAACTCCTATGACTTCTCCAAATTGATTTAATGGGATATTGAATTGATGTCCATTGACGCTAAAGCGAATGTTCATGTAACCTTGATCGTTTGACTCTAGTTTGACACTAGCATAGAATTCTAAAATGAATCGAGGAATTAATGGTTCATCGATATCTAGGAGGGAATCAAAGTGAATAGCCGCTAGTTGTTCCCTAAGATAGGTTCCTTCATAGAATGAGGGGTATACAAACCTACCCTCATGTACGTAGTATTTTTCTAGAGCTTTGAAAATTTCAACTTGTTGTTCAGTGAGTCCTTTGGTTTTATGGTGTTTAGATAGGTAATTTACGGTGTGTTTGTGATCATAGTTGGTCGCTGATGAACTCAAATAAGTACATTTTATTATCATCATTTATCCTATTTATTTGACTTGTTTTATTATATTATATATGAGAATCGATACATTAATGTTTACTTTAGTAATTCTCAGGTAAAAACAAGCATTATGTGAAACTTGGAAATTTTGGACTAATTATAGAGCAAAACAAGCGAGATGTCAAAAGTCTACAGAAATCCAGAAGATGCGTCGTATCTCACTCAACAGATACGACGCAATATCATACTTAGATGAATTCGAAGACCATTGCCTGACTTTGAAGAATGCGCCGCATGCAATTCTGTCATGCGCCGCATATGAAACTTTGGTCAAAGAAGAAGATCAAGCTCGTTCTACTCCAGATACGCCGCAATATACTTCTAACATACGGCGTATCACTATCAAGATTTCACCAGTTACAATCCAAGACAGCTAAAGTACATGCGCCGCATACAAAGATCAAGTTACGCCGCATCTGAAGACGGTGTACGAATATTCCAGAATATATTAATCTTGGACCCCACGCGAAGTTAAGTCAATGCGCCGCATCTATCAACTCAATGCACCGCATCGATCCCTCAGACAGAAACTATAAATACCCCAAGGTCAGACGAATTTAAGAGACCTTTTGTATAACCCTAGAGCCGAATCCAGACGACCAAACAGCACAAGACACACCTCAAACAAAGATACAAGAGCTGTAAGAAGGTCCTGCATGTATTCAATTCATTAAGTAGTTTTGTTTTATTGTTTTAGTACGCTTTAATTCATCAGGATTGATGGGCTTGTGTCATGTGACTACGAAAGATCATGCACTCCCCTTAATATTGCTTTCCCATTAATTAAAGTTTATATGTTGATGTCTTTGGTGACTTTTATTAGTGCATTGATAACCTCTGTGTCTAGCTGAGTCTTGCTTGGGTCGCCATGCCCCTTCCTCGCCTATTTATTCTAGCGTCTCTAGAAAAGTAGGATAGACATAAGTAATCATTAAGGGTTTACTCGCCGATAAGATTAGAGCCAACGAGAAAGGTTTAATTATATACACTTCATATAAAACTAGCAATAAAACAAGTGACAAGCTATTTAATTATCAGGACAGGTCTTCTTATTGTCTCGAGTATCTATCTATGTACGTGTGTGCTAATCGCTGATTCGTGCTCATTAGTTTAGTTTTCTATTTAATTATAACCAAACTGTGCCAGTCTCTCAGGCTGAACCCCCTTGCGTTAGATTAGGTTGTATAACTAACTTAGGATATTAAAATACTGATTAGAATAACTAGATAATACGTTCCACTCTTAGTGATCGACACTCTGCTTACCATTATATTCATACTGACCGGGTACACTGCTCGTTAAGTGTGTGTGTTATTGATAAGTCGGCTAAATATAAATTTAAAACTTGAGTAGGCATTAATAGTTTAATACTGCTAAACCGCAACGACACATCACGCGCATCAGTCGCGGGAGGCATGATTTTCCTAAACACAAAAAATTATATAGTTTTAGTCGAAATTATCGAAAATACGTGTATAGGTCTAGTGTGTGCCTACATGGGGACTATGTGGAGGTGCGGTTATCTCGACTCATTTAGATGCATGAAAATTTTGTTTATGCAAGTTTTATGATAAAACGAGAGATAACCCAAACACTCCTACTTCAATGTAGCTACATTTGAATGTACCTGAAAATACATATTAGTTATGTATTCCCTTTAGCATTCAAGAGACATTATGCAAGTGATGTTAAACAAAAGAAAACTAACGTTTTTATATTTGTATGAACAATGTTCAAAAACCATTTTTCCTAGTCGTGAGAAGATTTTATCAAAAATTTCTCATGGGGTTTTTGATGAATGATGATAATGTACTACAAGATGCAATTCCTAACTAAGAAAAACATGATTTGAAGTGCAATTCAGTAACTATGTTTCATGATTTTTCAAGAATTATGCATATTCCCCAAGTTTTGATTTTGTGCATGAAATAGAAATCCTAGACGCAGATCAGGAGTATAAACATGATAAGGATACTTACGGTGATGTTTGGAGCACAAATTTGTGGAAGAAAATTGCTTAAATTATGATTGTGGTGAAGTATGAAACGAATTCAGTAAGTGATAAGTTTTAGAAGAGTGATGAATAGTACTTGGTGTTGTTTATTATATAATAAAACAACCTGTGCATGTGACGGATCCGGCGGATCCAAAACAAAGGTTCCGCCTTTGTTATCGTTTGGATCCGCGGGATCAGAACACAATTTTTGGTTTAGTGTTGAGTTTGGTTAAACTAAGGTTTACGCTACTGTTTTATCTAATCACTATGTTCCATTAATCCTAATCCAAGTCTAAGTTAGTTGAAAGGTTCTCTTTTGAGAGGTTTTGTGAGGATGTCGGCAATGTTGTCCTCTGAGGAAACTTTTTCAATTGAGATGTTTCCTTTCTGAACATTGTCGCGTAAGAAATGATGACGTATTTCAATGTGTTTGGTTCTAGCGTGTTGGACCATATTTTTGCTGAGGTCGATTGCTCCTTTGTTGTCACAAAGAATGGGGATGTCGTTGAGTTCAATTCCATAGTCTACGAGAGCTTGTTTCATCCACAGTGCTTGTTGATACGCCTTTCCTGTAAACACATATTCTGCTTCGGTTGTTGAAATTGCAAGGGCCGTTTGTTTCTTAGCGAACCATGAGGTGAGACAATGTCCTACAAAAGTACAAATACCGCTAGTACTTTTCCTATCAACATAGTCACCAGCATGATCTGAATTGGCATACACTATGGTTTCTATACCCGTTCCTTTGGGATACCATAATCCTAAATGTGGAGTACCTTTAATGTATCTAAATATCCGTTTAACGGCTTCAAGATGGGATATTTTGGGATCTTCTTGAAAATGTGCACATAGACAAACACTAAACATAATGTCAGGCCTACTAGCCGTAAGATAGAGTAAACTACCAATCATTCCCCTATATTTAGTGCTATCTACGGATTCATTTTCTTCATCCTTTGTGAGTTTGGTTTCGGAGGACATGGGTGTTTTCTTTGGTTTTGAGTCTTCAAGACCAAACTTCTTAAGCATATCTTTGATATACTTTGATTGGTTAAAGAATATCCCATCTTCTAATTGTTTTATTTGGAGACCTAAGAAAAAGTTTAGTTCCCCCATCATACTCATTTCAAACTCGTCATGCATGATTTTTGAGAAATCGTCGCATAACTCTTGACAAGTTGAGCCGAATATAATGTCATCCACATATATCTGGACGATGATGATATGTGATCCCTTTTTCTTGGTAAAGAGAGTGTTGTCTACTAGGCCCATGGTGTACTTATGGTCAACTAAGAAGGTCTTAATTCGATCATACCAAGCTTTTGGTGCTTGCTTAAGTCCGTATAAAGCTTTCTTTAGTTTGTAAACATGATTTTGTTTTTCAAAATCGGAAAAGCCGGGAGGTTGTGCAACATATACTTCTTAAGTTATAAATCTGTTTAAGAATGCACTTTTGACATCCATTTGAAATAATTTAAAATCATGTGCACATGCATATGCAAGTAGTATTCTAATAGACTCAAATCTAGCTACGGGTGCAAAAGTCTCATCATAACTAATGTGTAAAAATTTCCTCCATAACTTTGTATAGCCGACGGTCCAAACAAATCCATATGCAACAATTCTAGTCACCTAGATGTAGATACCATGTTTTTAGCCTTATGGCTATTATGCACTTGTTTCCTAATTTTGCAAGCATCACAAAAGTGTTGGTCATATCTCAACTTGGGTAGGTTCCTAACGAGTTCCTTAGATGATAAGGATTGAATTAGCCTCATATTGGCATGACCTAAACGTCGATGCCATAGAGTTGAGTTTTCATCCAAAGAGGTAAGACAAAGCTTATCTTTAGGTGTTTTATCTAATTTCATAGCATACACGTTATTCTTTAAAACACCTTTTCCTACGGTTATGCCATCTTTAAGTATTTTACTTTCACTTTCACTGAAAAGGACGTTATACTTTTTGCGACATAATTGACTTATACTAAGCAAGTTAAATCCTAAATTATCTACATGAGCAACATCATCAATAGAGAGAGAGTCATGAGAGATCGTACCTTTTCCAATGATTTTACTTTTAAGTTTGCTACCGAATGTGACATTACCTCCGTCGTATACTTGGTAAGTTGAGAAAAGGCTTTTGTTTCCCGTCATATATCTTGAACACCCACTATCTTTGATCCACTCATCAGGTTCTAGTTCAACCTTTAAGCATACCTAAGTTCAAGAAAGACTCAAGCGTTTGTTCCCCAATATCTCATGGGTCCGTTTGGGTTAAACATAACATTATCATGGTTTATGTAAGCAAATGGAGGATAGTTCTTCCATGGCATGTAATTGGGACCTTGGAAGTTTCTAGGCATATTTTGGTTCCAATTATTTTGATAATGATGTTGTGAGTTAACATTACTCTTAGGAAAGGGGTGTTTGGGAAACCTAGTTTGAGGTCTCTGTTGAGTTGTTTTAACTCTATACTCATTCCTAGCTTGACCTCTTCCTACAAAAACAACTGATTTTAGCTTGTTGTTAGTTATACTAGTACTAGGTTTTCTAGTGACCTTAACGAATTCAGTGCGGTTTATTTTAAGATCCTTCTGTTCAACTTCTGTACCCGCGGATCCCTTGGGTACAACTGGTGGATCCAAAACTTTGGATCCGTCGGATCCGTGGGCTTCTGACTTGGTTGAAACAGTTTCTTTTTCATTCACAGTTTGTTTCTTAAAGTCACCTAAGGTTCCTTGTTTCATAAAACCTAGTCCGGTTTTATCATGAGGAAGTTTTTGCATCTTCATTATCTCATCTGCACAACTTATGTTTTTATCAAACTTTTTAAACTTATAGTTTTGCTTAATGAGATCTTCCTGTGTGGTTTTTAGTGCATCTAATTCTAATTTTAGTTCTTGACAAGAGACACATGTATCTTTACTATTTTTGCCTTTTTCCATTCGTATCTCTTTTTCTTTAAGCCAATACACTTCATTTTCTAAAAGTGTTGTTTTAGTTTTCAAGAATTTGTTTTTGTTGATGATTTTTAATGTTATATCACATAGTTTGTTATATTCTACTTCTAAGGTTTCATCATCTATAGAGGAGTATGAGTTAGAATGTACCTCTTCTGTGTCATGAGCCATAAGGGCAACTTCGTTGTTCTTATGCTCATCATCATCTCCTTCACTATCACTCCAAGCTCCACTAACAAATGCTTTTTGAGACTTGTTCTTTGGAGGCTTTGGACAATCACCTATAAAGTGACCAGAATCTCCACACCTATATCACTTCCTCTCTAACTTGCCTTTTCTATCATCACGGTCTTTACGGAGGGATTTCTTTTCTTTACGAGGTGGTCTTACGAACTTTCCTCGTCTCCTGAAGAATTTCTTGAAATCTCTTACGGCCATGGCATATTCTTCGTCTTCGCTACTAGAACAAGACTCTTCATCATCACTTGACTCAGCTCTAGCTTTCAAAGCAATGGACTTCATTTTCTCCTTCTTGCCTTTAACTATTTCTGAATCTTTTTCCATCACCATTTCGTGAACTTTAAGATTTCCTATGAGCTCATCTAGTGTCATGCTTGAAAGATCCTTGGATTCTTCAATAGCTGTCACTTTTGCTCTCCACTTTGGGTGGAGTGCTCTTAGAAATTTCCTGACAAAATTCTTACTAGAAAAAGATTCGTCAAGTGCTTTAAGTGATGTAATAATAGTATTAAACCTAGCAAACACACTATCAATGGTCTCATCTTCAGAGATAACAAATTGTTCATATTGTTGAACAAGAAGATCAATTTTGTTATCTTTGACTTGTAAGTTTCCTTGATGAGTGACAATTAGAGATTGCCAAATATCTTTAGCCGTTTTACACATAAAAACTCTTTCATATTCTTTCTTAGGTAAATCATTGTAAAGCATCATTTTGGCTTCATTATTTTTGGCAATCAACTTCTTTTGTTCATCACTGTGACGAGTAAGAGAAGTTTCTACATCCCGACCACCCGAAATATCATTACTTATGGCCTTGTAATCACCCTCAACAATTATAAACCATAGATCTATATCCTTTGACTTCACATAAGTCTCAAAGCGATTTTTCCAATAAATAAAACAATTAGGTTTGAATAGAGGTGGTCTTTGCATAAATTGCCCTTCTTTAAAGTTTTCAAAATCCATGGATCGTTTTAAGTTTTAAAATACAATATATTTTAAGAATCTTAAGTAACGTAGCTCTTGATACCAATTGTGGAAAACTAGAATGGGGGGTTGAATAGTTTTACCGTTTTAAAATTAATTCACTTTGTTACTCTATGTTATTTCAAAGGAAACAAGCACAAACAAATATTCACACAATATATATATATATATATATGAAAAGTAAAGAGAGGAAAGATCAAACCACACAACACGGATGTTTATAGTGGTTCGGCTACAAGGACTCTCTTCCTTGCCCTACTCCACTCCTCGAGCCTCTAACTCGAGAGTTATCCTTCACTAAGAAACAAACTCTCTTCTAGGTGGAGAAAACCTTTACACGTTGCTTACTTCCTTTTCCGGTACTAAGCTAAACACCGGGTTCTATTTCAAGGTAGAACCAACCTGACGTCGCATATACAATTACCGACACTAAGCTAGATGTCGAGTTCTTTACAAGGGTACAACCACTCCCGTTTGGTTCTTTCACAAGGGTACAACCACTCCCTACACTCTTTGTGTTTTGAGGACTAAAACACTAACCACACTCACTGAGATAAATGATACAAATAATGATGTGTGAACTACAACTATATCACACAGTAACTTATGCTAAAGGTTTTACACGTCTGTGTTGAACCTTGAAGCTTAATCTCCTTTGCTACAAAAGGAAAGATCAATGAAATGAATGAATGATAAATGTTAGATGATATGTAAATGAATGAGTATGAATGTTAGGCTCTATGAGTGATGGTGTGTCCAAATGATCAGCTTGCTATTTATAGGCAAGCTGGTGAACAGCCGGCGGATCCCATAAAAGGGATCTGTTGGGCTACAAAGTACTGCTACATGAAGAAAGTCAAAGTACTGTTCGATAGAAGTCAAAGTACTGCTCATGTTCTAAAGAAGTCAAAGTACTGCTAAAGATAAAGGACTGATATGCAAATACGTTTAAGGATTAATGTGTAATTCTAGAATGTTCTTAGAGTTATTATTAGATTATAATTAGAATTACTTGTCGTTCAAGTATTGTAAACCGACTAGGGTTTTCCTTGTGCCTATAAAAGGATCCCTAGGTTGGCATTAGAGATACGATTAGAGATACAAGTTCATACGAAGTTTTAGAGAAAAGTATTAGTCGATTATTAGAGTATTAGTGTTTAGAGTTTGTTAGTGAATCTATATAAAGTAAGCAGGTTCAAGGTTTAATATAATCAAAGTTTTGTGTTAATTCTTCTTAGCTTTGTTGAAGTAGATTCCGCATACTTAACAAAGTATATCAGCGTTTCAATATTAGTACTTTTGGATTTATCCAAGGTTGCTAAACCCTTAGACAAGCTACAAGTTAGTTTGGTCAGAGTATATCGATCCAACAAGTGGTATCAGAGCTTGTGTGGAAACTCTGATTAAGAAGAAATCCTTAAAACCGATTTAACCACAAACCCTAAACAATGACGACTGAAGTTGCACCAATCTCATCCATCACCTCACTCAGAATTCCTATCATCAAAAAGGGAGAATATGATCTCTGGAGCATGAAGATGCGGCAGTACCTTGCTATTACAGACCATGCTCTATGGGATGTGATTGTCAATGGTAATGTTGTTCTTGATGAACCTGTAGCAGTTGAAGGACAACCTAAACCACCTCAACCAACCTTGCCAGCAGCTACAAAGAGAAATCAAGATAAGGCTCTCAACATACTGTTGTCTGCTATTCCTGATGGTCACCTACTAAAGTTCCATGATGCTAAGGATGCAAAGCAATTGTGGGCTGCGATCAAGACAAGATTTGGAGGTAATGATGCTTCCAAGAAGATGCATAGAAACTTATTGAAGCAGCAATTTGAAACTTTCACTGTTGGTGAAAGAGAAGGTCTTGATGCTGCCTATGACAGATTTCAAATTTTACTTAGTATGCTAGAGTTGTATGGAGCAGAGGTAACCGTTGAAGATGCAAATTTGAAGTTCTTAAGGAGTTTGCCATCTGTCTGGCATGTGGTTGCTACCATGATTAGAGGACAACCTGGATTGGAGTCTATGGACTTTGATGATCTCTACAACAATTTGAAGGTGTACGAGCAAGAGATGAATGGTCACAGTTCTCAGAAAACTCACAACATAGCTTTTGTGTCTTCTGAAAACAGAAGCAGTACTTCTACTAAAAGTACTGCTTATCCTTCTCAAAGTACTGTTGGTGATACACAGCATGTTTGCACAACCACTACTATCCCCAACCCATCACCAATAAACAACACCAACTCTGATGATGTTGTATGTTCCTTCTTTGCTCAACAAGCCACTCTACCTGTTACCTATCAAGAAGACTTGTTGCAGATTGAAGAAGATGCTTTAGAGGAGATTGACATCAGATGGCAATTTGCCATGATCACTGCAAGGATCAAGAAGTTCATGAACAAGACAGGAAGGGGAATTGATTTCAAAGCCAAACAGGGTATCACTTTTGACAAATCCAAGATTGAATGTTTCAATTGTCAAAAGCTTGGACACTTTGCAAGGGAATGCAAGTTTGCAAAATATCAAGCAAACAGAATGATTGAACAACCCAAGGTTGAAAGAAAAGAGGTTCCTATTACTGAATCACAACCAAAAGCTTTGGTGGCTCAAGAAAATCTAGCTGAGATTGACTGGAGCAGTGAATTTGATGATGAACCTGTAACCTATTCTATGGTTGCAATGGAAGACTTTGATTGGAGCACAGCTTTTGATGAGGAACCAGGATATGCTGCTTTGGAATCAAGAGATGGTCTTGGAAGCTTTGACTGGAGCATGGAGGATGAAGATGAACCTGTTCAGATTGCTATGGTAGCTACTTCACCAAGTTCATCCAATGTCTCTGAGGGCAACCCAGAGGAGGAGCTTAAAGATCATATTATTGTTGATAGTGGTTGCTCTGGCAGCATGACAGGGGACAAGGAGATCCTGTCAGATTTTAAGGCATATTATGGACGAAGAGTTGCATTTGGTAATGATCCTGATGGAGGGAGAATCACTGGCAAAGGAACCATCAAGGCTGGATGTATTGATTTTGAGAATGTTAGATATGTGAAGGAGCTCAAGTTCAATCTTTTGTCAGTCTCTCAGATTTGTGACAAGAAGTACCCAATTCTGTTCACTGATACAGAATGTCTTATTCTCTCTCCTGAGTTCAAGTTTGTTGATGATCACTTGGTAACATTGAAAGTACCAAGAACTAATGATGTGTACAGTTTAGACTTAAAGAGTCTCAACTCTGCTGGAAGAGCAACATGTTTAGTAGCTAAGGCATCACTGGAAGAGGCACATCTATGGCATAGAAGACTAGGTCATGTAAATTTCAAGAACATCAACAAGCTGGTCAAAGGCAATTTAGTTAAAGGTTTACCTTCCAAAACATTCAAGACTGATCATTCATGTTTGGCTTGCAAGAAGGGTAAACAACATAAAGCTTCATGTAAGAAGCTTGAGGACAGAGTTATTAGAGAACCTTTGGAGTTGCTACACATGGATCTGTTTAGACCAGTTTCAGTAGAGAGTTTAAACAAGAAGAAGTACTGCTTGGTTGTGACAGATGATTGTAGCAGATTTAGTTGGGTCTTTTTCTTGGGATTCAAAGATGAAACCTTTGATGCTATCCATGACTTGATAGTAGCCCTTGAAAATCAATTGAGACTCAAAGTAAGAGGTATTAGATGTGATAATGGAACAGAATTCAAGAACAAGCATATGGATGAATTTTGTGCCAAGAAAGGGATCAAGAGAGAGTTTAGCATTGCTAGAACTCCACAGCAGAATGGTGTTGCAGAAAGAAAGAACAGGACATTGATAGAAGCAGCTAGAACAATGCTTGCAGATTCACAATTACCTATTCTCTTTTGGGCTGAAGCTATAAGTACTGCTTGCTATGTTTTAAATAGAGTATCAGTTACTAAACCTCAGATGAAGACACCATATGAGCTGCTCATGGGAAAGAAACCAAACATTCGTTTTCTAAAACCTTTTGGCTGTTCTCTGACTATTCTAAATACCATTGATTCTCTGGGAAAATTTGATGGTAAGTCAGATGAAGGATATCTATTAGGTTATTGCACAAATAGCAAAGGTTTTAGAGTATATAACCGGAGTACCAAAAGGGTTCAAGATTGTCTTCATGTTGAATTTTTGGAAGATAAAGAAACTCAGAGAGGAAAAGGTCCTGATTGGATGTTTGATCTTGATCTCAAGTTCACTCCATCTATGAATTATGTGCCTGTTAGAGAAGAAAATCAAGCTAATCACAAAGAAGATGATTCACAGTACATTGTTCATGGAGTCAATGTTAGACCAGAAGATGTTCCTGATAAAGAACCTGAAGTTACTAATAAGGAACAAAGTACTGCTCAACCAACCAATACAGTATCTGATGAAGATCAAGCCATACAAGATGAACTTAATAGGATGCTTTTTCAAGAAACTATAGCAAAGTCCTATGAAGATGAACAAAGGAGGGCTTATGATGCTGCAAAGAAACAGGGTAAATTCAAAGATACTGCTCACAGTACTTTTGATCAAAGTACTGATGATCCTTTTGACAGTACTTCTGGTGTGTTAGAACCATCAAATTGGAGCAATGGTGATGATTCCAATGTTGATGATGAAGATTTGGAAAATGCTAACATTCCTGGGTTAGAAGAAATTGATGATGAGCTCAATCATGAAGGTATTTTCTCAACTACCAATGAAGAACCTGATGTTACTAATTTGGAATCTGATCTTCCAATTCCACCAACTCCTACATTAAGAGTTCATAAAGCTCATCCACAAAGCAATATTATTGGATCACCCTCTTCAGGAGTGGTTACAAGAAACAAAGTTAAAGGTCTCTCTAATTAACATATTGCTTTACTTAGCTTTGTTTACAAACAAAACAGGATGAATCACAGGGATCAACAAACATGCCTGTTTGCTTGTTTTCTATCTCAAACTGAACCCAAGAAGGTAGCTCAAGCTTTAGCTGATGAAAGTTGGGTTGAAGCTATGCAAGAGGAGCTTCTACAATTCAAGCTTCAAGAGGTCTGGGTATTATGTGACCTACCAGATGGCAAGAGAGTCATTGGTACAAGATGGGTTTTCAGAATCAAAAGAGATGAAAGAGGAAATGTTATCAAAAATAAAGCTAGATTGGTTGCACAAGGATATCGCCAAGAAGAAGGAGTAGACTATGATGAAGTGTTTGCTCCTGTTGCAAGAATAGAGGCAATAAGGTTATTTCTTGCCTTTGCATCATACATGGGATTTCCTGTCTACCAAATGGATGTGAAAAGTGCCTTTCTTTATGGCACAATTTCTGAGGAAGTTTATGTTAAACAACCTCCTGGTTTTGAAGATCTTGCACATCCAAACAAAGTCTACAAGGTGATCAAGGCACTGTATGGCCTTCATCAAGCTCCCAGAGCTTGGTATGAGAGACTTTCTACCTTTCTATTACAACATGGTTACAGGAGAGGAGCAATTGATAAGACTTTGTTTATCAAACGAGATATGAAGGATATTCTGTTAGTCCAAGTCTATGTAGACGATATTATCTTTGGAGCCACAAAGAAGACTATGGTGAAAGAATTTGAAGAACTTATGCAGCGGGAGTTTCAAATGAGTTCTATGGGAGAATTAACTTTCTTTTTGGGGCTTCAAGTTAGACAAACAAGAGATGGAATCTTCATTAATCAAGAAAAGTATGTTGAAGACATACTTAAAAGATTTGACCTTCTAACTGTCAAGCCTGCCACCACACCCATTGACAACAATAAACCATTAGGCAAGGATGAAGATGGACAAGCTGTGGATGTGAAGCTTTACAGATCTATGATTGGTTGTCTTATGTACTTAACTGCATCAAGACCTGACATCATGTTTGCTGTCTGCTTGTGTGCAAGATATCAGGTTAACCCCAAGGTTTCACATATGTATGCAGTCAAGAGGATTTTTTGATATCTCAAGCATCAACCAAAGTTAGGATTATGGTATCCTAAGGAGTCACCTTTTCACTTGGAAGCTTTTTCAGATAGTGATTATGCAGGAGATAATTATGATAGAAGATCAACCTCTGGTGGATGTCAATATCTTGGAAGAAGATTAGTCTCATGGCAATGTAAGAAGCAAACAATTGCAGCAACCTCCTCTACTGAAGCAGAATATGTTGCTGCTGCAAGCTGTTGTGGACAAGTTTTGTGGATGCAGAATCAACTCTTGGATTATGGATACAACTTCAAGAATACTCCTATCAACATTGATAATGAGAGTACCATCTGTATTGTGAAGAATCCATTTTATCACTCCAAGACCAAGCATATTCAGATTAGGCATCACTTCATTCGAGATTGTTATGAGCACAGGCTTATAAATGTGGTCAAAGTTCACACAAAAGACAATGTAGCTGATCTACTCACTAAGGGATTTGATGTTTCAAGATTCAACCATTTAGTTGTGAGCATTGGGATGATTAACTTCTAGGCTACATTTGAGGGGAGGCTTTAGTATTAGTTAGTATACTTTCTTTCAGTTCTTAATGAAAGTATTGGATTTTTAGTTTTAGTACCTATGTTGTATTTGCGGGGAGGCAACATAGTTATTAGTTAAGAAGATGGAAAGTACTGGTTTTCTATACAAAGTACTGGTTCTGCAAAGTACTGCTTCAACGTACTGCTTTGAAGAGTACTGGTTAGGTGGACGTACTGCTTACGTGGAAGTACTGTTCCAACGGTCAAAAATGTGGGGCTACGGTTAATTAATTCATTTGGGAAGGGGTAACAAGCCAAATACAACGGTAACACTATTAATTAGGCTTTGATTTTTTAAATCTTACCCATATTTATCCTATCCCATTATACCGATTTTTACTCTTCACTTTATTCTTATCCATCCATTTATTCATTCGGTATCTACGATTCTAATCGCTAATTACCTTCGTTTAACACTCTTCACACTCAATGGCTAATCGTGATTTCTGTTCTAAGCATAACATGGTCGCGAACTTGGATAAAACGGCAAAGAATGTTGATTTTCATGCGATAATTGATTTCTTGACTGGGTCATCAATCAATTATGCTATTTTGGTAAACCCTGATGTAATTGGACCATGGATTCAACAGTTTTGGTCTACTGCGAAGTCTGATGAACAAGATGGTGTTCCTTTTATTCGTGCTAGGGTTGCTGGTCGAGCAATTAGGATTACTGAATCTTCAATTAGGGAAGATTTATAGTTTAATGATGCAGGGAGGGCTATTCGTTTTGCAAGACAAGAGATTTGGGATACACTCAGGGATATTGGGTATGAAGGTGATCTCACCATACTTACTTTTCAGAAGCCATTGTTTAGTCCTCATTGGAAATATCTCGTACATGTTCTACTTCACTGCTTGAGTCCTAAGAGTACTTCATGGGAGCAGTTTGGTCAGAACATTGCTTCTGCATTGGTGGGTTTAGCTACAAATCGTCCTTTCAACTTTTCAAGGATGATTCTTGATGGAATGCTCTCACACATCACTAATGGTTCACCATTTTTGATGTACCCAAGGTTTATTCAGGTATTTTTAAACAAACAACTTGAGGGAATTTCTAAACCTCAAAGTTTTCTACCTACAGTCACACTTCCACCAAAGGTGTTTACATTCATTGCTAAGAAGAGTATCAAGTTCTCTGGGAGAAATACACCTTTGACAGCTCATATATTGGAAGTTGCACAAGCAGTTAGGGATGCAGAGCAAGAGCCTGAACAAGAGCAAGAGGAATCCTCTGCATCAGCAATTAGAGAGCAACCAGCTTCAAGAGAAGATAGTGCTTCTCAACATACTGCTTCTCATCATACTGTTTCGTCTTCACAAAGTGCTGCTCAGGAGAATTCACCTCCAGATGTGACTCCATCACCAACTCCCAATGCTTCTGCTTCCACAGAAAGACATCAATCATCTGAGGAAGATGAGGAAGTAGTTGAGGATGTCTTGACCAACTATGAACTTTCAAGGGAATTAAGGAGGCTCAAGAAGGTTACTGATGATCAAGCTGATCAGATATTGGATTTGACAAGAAAGTTCAAACGATTAAAGAGGTTTGTTTGGCCATTAGTAAAGCAACACAGGTTGTGGGTCAAGTCACAGAAGAAGACTGGTCAAAACTCACAGAAGTCTAAGTCAAAGAAGAGAAAGATTCACAAGCAGTCTTCATTCCAATTGGGGAGGAATTTAGAGAATTTGAATGAAGATACTGAGTTCAATGAAGATACTGAGTTCAATGAAGATATTGAGTTCAATCAAGATACTGGGCTTTATGATGATACACCACTTGAAGATATTCCTCATGAAGATACTGTTGAGAGGAAAAGTGAAGAAACAGAGCAAATAAACATTGAAGATGCTACTGTTGAAGTAAAAAGTGGTGATACTGAGGAAGTGGATTTGGAAGGTACTGATGTTGAAAGTACTGCTCTTCAAGGTACTGCTCATCAAGGAACTATTACACCAAGGACTTTGGATTTTGAGGAAGATGTTGGACCTTCAAGTCAAGATCAAGAGGAAGTTGGCCCTTCCAATCCAGTTCAACAGGAAGAAGAAGTTAGAAAACATACTGAAAGTGATGATGAGACCATTGCTGACATCATGTTGAATATGTCTAGACCAAGAGGCATAAGTATTGTTGATGTTGAACAACAACCTCATACTTCTTCTCAGCCTACACAGGAATTAGATCCAAAAGACAAAGGTAAAGGGATCATGGTAGAAACTAAGAAGAAGAAACTTACCTTGAAAGAACTAAGAGCTTTTCAGGATGCTAAAAATGAGGAAGCTGCAAGGAAATTACAGGCTGAATTAGATGCTGAAGAGTCAAGGAAAGTTATCAAACCTAGAAGGCCACAAAGTAAAGCTCAAGAAAGAAATTCTATGATGGCTTATCTCAAAGGAAGAGGATATACAGGTTTGGTGAAATTGACACATACAGAGATGAAGGATTTGTATGATGCTGTTAGGGATGCTATAGAAAAAGATCTTGCAAGCATTATTTCATTTGAAGATAAGAAGCTTGAAGATAGTAGAAAAGAAAGAGTTGTTACAAGGAGCTCAAAGAGGAAAAGAACAACAACTGATGAACAGTCATCAAAGAAGCTCAAGGATTCTATTGAATTAAGAGTAGACACAGCTGATGAGCTAAGAAATTATTTGAGAGTTGTTGACTTTGAGCATCCAAAATCAGAAGATGTTGCAGATAAGAAGTCCAAGATTTCTACATTCTCAGTTGTAGAATCACAAGAAGGGGACTATTTGATATTTCATAGACAAGATGGAAGCTTTAGAGTATTCAATTCGTTATGGGATATACTACATCTGATAGACAGAGAGGATATGCTTCAGCTATATCTACAAGTGCAGACTTACTTTGAACATATTCCACCACAAGGAGTGGGTTTGGTTCTGGTAGGAGATCTCACAACCATCTGGGAAACAGAAGAGACAAGTGATAGTGCTCTCTGGGAAAATCAAGAAGATTGGGAAATTAACAGATGGAGGTTCTTTGAATCAGTGGGAATACATGTTTTGGAGCTAGAAGATGGAACTATGATTCACATGCTAGCAGAGCAAAGATATCCACTTACTAGGGATCTGATGATCAGAATGCTAGATTATGGCATGGAAGTGGAAGAAGAAAGTGAAACTGCACAGATGGTGATTGGATTGTTCATCAAGTGGACAATGCTGGCTGAAGATTGATGCATAACAACTGGTATGATATTTATAATATAAATATTTTGAAACATAAGTACTTTATTTAAAAGTACTGCTTGACAAACAGTACTTTCTCAAAGTACTGCTTGCAGCATGAAACCAGTAAAGTTTTTATAAAATCAGTGATTTTTGAAAAGTGCAAAAACATTTTGAAGCACAAAGATTTAAACAGCAACAAATGGTATTCAACTCACCATGTTTAAGTAAACAAGAAAGAGTTTGACTCATCATGAGGGTACGGCTCTGATGTGATTATCAAATCCGTTTTTAGTTGACAATTTACTAAAAATTGTATGGTTTTCAACTCACCATATCTATGTTAGTGAAGAGTTGGCTAGCCTACAAGATAATGGCTTGTAGTAAAGGCTGTGGAAAACCATTGTATGGTAATTAGTTCACCATGGTAATGATTGTACTAAAAGAATTAGCTAGTCCAAAAGCAAACGGCTATTGGTAAAGACTACTCAAATCCGTTGATAGCTGATGATTTGCTAAAAATCATATGGTTATCAATGTACCATGGTTCTTAAACCTAAACATTGGCTACTCCAGAGTTAATGGCTTTGGTAAAGAGACATCAAAATCCATTAAGTTTTCAATGATTCACCTCTCACAGGAGTTAACACACCTGGAAGTGATGAGAATAGTATGAAACTTTTAAGATTTGATGTACCTATTGCCAATATGATGCTGAGTTGCTGAAAAGATGAGTTGCTGAAAAGATCTGTTGCTGATAAAGATTGCAGTTAATGATTACTTTGATGATGACATAACAAACATGAGACAGAAGTTAATGATACAGTCTTTCCTTGAAGATAAAGATGTTGAAGTCAAAGAAATACAAAGGAACTTGAAATCAAGCAAGTGGAATTCAAGTTAGGGGAGGATTGTTGGGCTACAAAGTATTGCTACATGAAGAAAGTCAAAGTACTGTTCGATAGAAGTCAAAGTACTGCTCATGTTCTAAAGAAGTCAAAGTACTGCTAAAGATAAAGGACTGATATGCATATACGTTTAAGGATTAATGTGTAATTCTAGAATGTTCTTAGAGTTATTATTAGATTATAATTAGAATTACTTGTCGTTCAAGTATTGTAAACCGACTAGGGTTTTCCTTGTGCCTATAAAAGGATCCCTAGGTTGGCATTAGAGATACGATTAGAGATACAAGTTCATACGAAGTTTTAGAGAAAAGTATTAGTCGATTATTAAAGTATTAGTGTTTAGAGTTTGTTAGTGAATCTGTATAAAGTAAGCAGGTTCAAGGTTTAATATAATCAAAGTTTTGTGTTAATTCTTCTTAGCTTTGTTGAAGTAGATTCCGCATACTTAACAAAGTATATCAGCGTTTCAATATTAGTAGTTTTGGATTTATCCAAGGTTGCTAAACCCTTTGACAAGCTACAAGTTAGTTTGGTCAGAGTATATCGATCCAACAGGATCCGTCTTTGATGTCGTTTGGTTCCGCCAAACATGACAGCTAAGGGTTAATGGATATTGATTCGCTAAGGAATCAACACATATTTTTCTACAAGGATTTACAAAGGAAATATGTAAACCCGAGTCGTATTCCATAACGAAGGATGAATGGAATTTGTGATCTCGATTCGTGAATACGTGTGATGAATAGTGAAAACAAAGGGATTTTGGGTTTTTACGCTACAATAAGTGAACATAAATTAAAAACGACTTAAAAAGCAAGGGAAATGATAATCAGGGGATGCCAGCTTATAAAGCTGGAATAAGCAACTCTGCCCTTAATAAGCTAGGGTGGAAAAGTCAATCCAAAGCAAGAGACCCAGGTTCGAATCCTGGCTCAGACCTAATGCCAACTATTTTATTTTTTTGATTTTCTTATACCAACTGAAAAAGCACTTGACAATGAGCAAACTTTACAACTACAACTAATTTTGAAATCAACAAATAAGCTGAGAAAAAGGGAATGGGTATTGAGGGTCTGCTGATCTAAGTAGAGCAGGACAAATAATGGCTTTTTCAAGCCATTGAAAAGCAGTAAAAATAAAATCTATAAAAAATACAAGGAAGTAGATAAGCCAGGCAACTATGATTATGCAAAATTTCAGCTTCTAACAACTAATTATGAAGGAATTAAAAATCTATAAAAGGGGCTGCAAATTTGGATAATCACTGATGCAAGGACTGATGTGGATAGAACACTAGCCAAATCCTATAGGCATTAATCCAACACTTGAAATCCTACTCAGTGAACAAAAGGGAGTACAACAATACCAAAACTTTGCATCAAATCAGCTTATAGCCATGAATAAGCTGATTTGATCAGTTTGGTTCATAAAAGTTTCCATATTACTGAGATACTATCAAACCTTCTAAATAAGCTCAAAACAGCAAACAAACAACTTATATAAATGAAATTACACTAGATCAAAGATCCCCAAAGAGCACATGAACAGTACTTACCATATTAACCCATTTTGACCCACCTAAACCAAACAGTCCTTTTGGCTGACTGTTTTGAATTTTACAATAGAGCAGCTGATTTTAGACTAAAACTTGAGAAGGCAAACCTAAATTAAGCTGACTTAAGTGATAAAAAGAAAGATTCATCAGGAAATAAGTACTGAAATAAGCTAGATTCTAATTAAGCTATTCTTGGCTATTAAAGCAATTGGTCTAGAACCTATAAAAACAGATAATGAGCTACTTCAAACTAATCAATAAGCAGTAAAGAACCAAATTAAGCTTAGAATAAGCACTGGAACAGTAAAATTACCCCCATTGACTTTTGTTGACCATCTTAGCATTTCTGAAATAGGAGCAGGAATGAACTCAATGAGCAATTAAAAGCTATTTTAAGCTTATATAAACTTAATGAAAATGAGAAAAAGAGCTTTTAAAACATGTAACAGTGACTAGCTAACAATTCGAATTAATAGGAATAACATGGAAACATGAAATTTCATTAAACTACAAAATTAGAACAATGCTGATACAAATGAGTACAAAAGAACTTAAATGAGGTTGAATTAAAGCTTGGAACTGAAATTGAAACTGGAAAAACTACTAAACTACTTTAACGACTGCTAAAACTAAACTACTCCTAATTAATTAACTACTTCCTCCTTCTCTGTGAATAAGAGCTTTTATATTCTTCCAAAAAGCTTCTCACCTCCTTAGAACAAATCCCAGTCGTCCAAATAAGCTCAATCAATCCCAACCGTCTGTTTGTGTTTTGGCGGGAAAATGGGTGAGGGGCAATAATATCTTTTCAGAGCACGTGGGGAGTACTAGCTATTGGAGGGGGAGGCGTGTTTCAGAAAAAAGGCATGGGGGGGAAACATGTTGTCTGGTTTTGGGGAATGGAGAAAGTGGTTTTGGCGGGGTGTTAGTTTTAGGGAAGAGGTTGACTTTTTTTGGTTGACCGGGGTTTAGTTAAGGGAAAATGGGTTGGGTTTATTTGGTGGATCGGGTTGTTTTTGCTATTTGGGCTTGGAAATTAAGCTGGGTTTTAGTTTTAGGATAAAAGTGAATTTGGACTTGGTTAAAAAGGGTTAGGTTTAGGATAATTGGTATGGAATTTAATTTAAAGTTCAAGGACCACTTTTGCCAAGTTCTGAAAATCCAAGGACTATTCTTGCCATTTTGATACACCGAGGGTTGACTTTGACTTTTCTTTTCTTCTTTAAATGCTCAAATGGTGTCGAGTCGATCCGGCAATGTCCGTTTTTGCACTTTTTCCCATCCAAGCTCGGTTTTGTCCGTTTTTGCCTTGTTTTCAATCCTTTTGTACCTGAAACACATAAAAACACAAACCACAAATATTTGCAACAATATTTGGTCTATTTGGGTGTTTTTGGTCATTTTTGTGTCTTTTATGGGTATAAAATGATGAGTATTTACACACTCATCAGATATCTTTCCATATCCAGCTGTATCCTTCACATCCTTGTTATGTCACATCAAAATCTCCCAAAGTCAACTATCTTGCTTGAAGATCTAGCCAAGATATAACATAATCTATGTATGATGCATGCCATGATGTCATTGTATCATTTTAAAAATAAAGTTTCATTTTAAGGTAATAAACTAGTAGATGTGTAAAATGTAATTCTAAGTAAACTTGTGAAATGTAAAATGTGTTTTAAAGAGACTTTAGCTAGCATTTATAATTTGCTAAAGGATATACTTTGTAATTTTCATTAACAAAACTAAGTAAAGATCGTAAAATATAAATAACGTTTTTAGGATGATATTTGTATTAACACAAAGGTCTTGAGAGAAAGCAGCAAAGGTAGATGGTGGAGTGATTTGGTGAAGTCCAGAAGTGGTGAGAGGGTATAGGTCCCCACTACTATCACACCTCATGAGTTGAATCCCCGTCTTGTAATCCTTCACAGTGAAACCAAAGGGATCAAAAGAGATAGAAATGTTATTGTCAATAGATAAACGACGAAAAAAGATGAGATTTTTTATTAAGTGAGGTGTATGAAGGACATTTTTTAATTGTAAAGGTGGGTAAGGGTAAGAAAGAGTAGTATTTCCATAACCTTGAACTGGAATTCCATGACCATTACCAACAATAATATGTTTAGAAGTGCTCATATTGAAATAAGACGAGAGTGTACCTTGTGAAGCTGTCATGTGGCTCGTTGCTCCTGTGTCCATATACCAATTCTCATCAGGAGGGTTCAAGGTCATGGTATGCATGGCATGTTCAATATCAGTGGGAGCATATGAAGTGGATGGTGCCACAGATGCTGCATACGCCTGCTGTGGGCGAGGCCCAAGTATTCCTGCTGTTCCAGATGGGCCAGTGGGCCGAGTCCAAGGAGCTGATGGATATGGACAGGGTGGAATGGAGGCCAAATACTGCTGCCAAGCCCAAGGTGAAGGTGGGGTCCAAACCGATGGTCGAGGCCCATTATTAGTCTGGGTAGAATGGTTGTTGTAGGTGCCTGAGTTGTTATTGCCTCGACCACGGCCACCATTACATCCACCACCACGTCCATTATTGCGTCCACTTCCACAACCACGGCTATTTTGAGAACCAGTACCACGAGAGGTATCACGACTACCATTCATGGGTTGCTTTGAATCACGTGATTCAGTGGTAGTGACAAGAGCAGAACGTGTAGTCATCCCTGTGATATTGGCTAGGAGGTTTTTGCGGGTTTCTTCCAGGATAAGCTTAGAACGAGCGTCATAAAAGTTTGGGTGGGGATCACTTTGTTGAATGATGGTGGCAACTCCATCATAACTTTCGTTTAGTCCCGCGATTAATTGCAAAACCAAACGTTGGTTAGACACAGGTGCACCAACATTAGCAAGTTGATCAACCAACATTTTGAGTTCTTGGCAATAGGAGGAAATGTTAGGAAAGCTTTCAAGTTGTATGTTGGCGAATTGGTGTTCAAGGGAGAGAGCTCGGGAATGTTTGTTGTCCTGGAATATATATTTGAGGCGATCCCATGCTTTCTTAGCGGTGGTATCAGGTTCTAGGATGGTGTGCATGAGATCTTTGGAGATTCTTGCATAGATCCATTGAAGAACAATAGCATCATGACGACTCCAGGTTGCAGGAGTTATGGCAGGTTCTGTGTCTTTATCTTTTGGTGTTGGTGGGGCTTCAGAGGTGAGATGATCAATCACATCATGAGCACGACAATGAATCTTAAACAATTCAGCCCAAGATGTGTATTGACTTGTTTCCATCTCGAGTTTCACAGGGACAGCGTTGATGATGTGATTAACAGGTTGAACAGGATTAAGTTTAGTGGAATCTGCCATGGAGATGATGGAGAAAGAAACAAGTAGATGAAGGGAGGAAGGAAAAACCGATATTAGGGTTTTGGGATCGACTATAGGCTTGATACCATGTAAGACTTTAATGTCTGGATGTTTATTCCATTCCCCAAAGGTTGATATATATATACAAATATCAAATCTCTACAACTATGGAAACTCTATCACTTTGTAACAAACTATAAAGAGTACAAGGAAAGTATACATATTCTAAATATACATGATGTGATATGGTTGACTAATAGGAATAATTAATGGGAGAGTTAAGGATGGACGGGATAATTAATGGAGGAATAAGGTTGAGATGAAATGATTGCGTTGCTACTGCATCGTTGATGGAGGAATAAGGTGGATGCGTTGTGTTTTGGAGTTATAAGGTGGATTGATAATAGTGAAAGGAGGAGTTGATGTGTTAACTGTTAAGTGTTTGACTGACTTTGGAGATAAAAGGAGGCGTGTCTTTAAGTGTATTATTAAAAAGAAATAAAGGAAAAAAAATTTTGGAGGTATGAGAATTTATCGGGCGCCAGTGAATTAGGTTGGGAGGTATGAGAATTTATGGGAGTGAGTTGGCTGAAGCTTATTGGTTGAATTTGGGAGGTATGATAAAATGGGAATCATGACTCCTAGTGCCCTTACTTTCATTCGTAAACAATCCAGATGATTTGCAGACTTGTACGTATCTCTTTCGCAACATATATAATAGAGACATGTTTTCATCTTATGAATGCAACTCTTGTGTCTTTGTTTTTTTCTTGACAAGGGCTTTAGAAGTTTATTCCAACAGTATTGTGAGTTGTGATTGTGTGAGTGATATTTACCTCATGCATGTTTGTTTCCTGGGTTTAAGAATCATAAAACGGCAATACCAATTTAGATGTTTGGTTGAAATTTTAATTTGGGAACTAAAAGAAGCTAAAATTTGAAATTTACACACGTAGACTCCAACGTCCCATCTTCCTCGATCTCCTTTGTTTTGCATTATTGTATGGGTGTCAAAGTTTATTTGAATGAATAAAAAAAGTTGGCGGGTTTGAAAGTGGTGTGAACTTCATAGATTTAGCTGTTTAATTATGGAATAAAGAAGAGTGGAATGAACCCCGACGCTATTGCTTATAATACGTTAACTGAAATTAGTAGTAAAGCAGGTAGATTAAAACAAACCGGTTATTTTCCCAAACCGAACCGGTTTCAAAACCGGTTTCGGTTCGAGACAACAAGTCAAAAACCGGTTTTGCCTTAAACCGGTGACCGGTCCGGTTTGAAACCGGTCTTGTTTAAACCGGTTCTCAAACCGGTTGACATCAAAACATGCAAACCGGTTCAAAAACAGCCGGTTCGTTTCAAGGGAAACCGATTTCCCCTAAACCGGTTTTTAGGGAAACTGGTTTCGGCTTTTTTTTCGGATCGGATCGGTTTTCGGCTTTTTTGTTCACCTCTCCATGTGCTCCAAGTCTTGTAATTTGGTCTTACCCATAGTTTGTTAAGAAACCAATTTGTACTATTTTCAAGGAATCCGGTGATTATATGTGAATCATAAGGGACAATAATAATATATGGACTCGAAGAAAATGAATGCCTAATCAATTGTGACTGATTAACACCAAACTGGTCATGGGCATGCATTGATAGAGAATTTAATGGAATCTAAATTATATTTAGATATAGTTTCTGTAAAGATGGGCTTTTGGCAGTGAACATGCACGAACCCAAGCCTGTACCTGATAAAGTGATAAGTATATCTCACATTAAGCTAAATCCATAGTTTGGTTATCCTTTTACGTATATCGTTGTCATTGTAACTTCAGTCTGAACTAAGATTGGGATAACACAATTCATTTTGGAGGTGAGGGGACAGATTCCATATTAAGATATTATAATGGCTATGAATACTTGATTTTAGGGCTAATTCCGTACTTTGAAAAAACTTTTTTCAAAATATAGTTGGAAAATAATGGCATTTCTCAAAAAGGTCATGTGCGAATGTGCGAATGTGCGACTCAATTAGATGTGCGACACGTGTCCTATTTTTTAATAATAAAGTACATTGGTAGGCGATTTTGTCTTATTATTAAATGTGTTAAAAGACCATAATACCACATCTTTTATATAAAATTACTTCACCTACCATTTCTCTCATTTATTTATTTCCAGTCACCCCTATTTTTTTCCCAGTCACCAACACCTCGCCATCACCGCCACAGATCAACACCACCATCACCACCTCATCACCATCACCACCTGATCAACACCTCCCAGTTACCTATACATCAACATCTTTTCTTTTTCTTTTCAAATTATTAAAAAAATAATAAAAATAATAATAATAATAATAAAATTATAAAGTAAAAAAAACAAAATTTATAAAAAGGGTATTCAAAAAAAGAAAAGGAATTCAAGGATTAGGTGGATCAATTATAATAAGCCGGGAATTATTTTCTTTTGTGGATCTAAAAAAGAGAATGGTTCAACTTTACTGAAGTCTAGGATGGACAACAAAAGAAAAGGAATTAGCAAAGATACACCCATTCTCTTTTTTAGATCCGGATCTTAGTTTTTGTGATGAAGATGGATATATTATAATTTTTGTGATGGTGATGGTGAATCTTAGTTTTTTGTGATGAAGATGGATCTTAGTTTTTGTGATGAAGATGGATCTTTTTTAGATCCGGATCTTAATTTGGTGATGGTGAATCTGTGATGAAGATGGATCTATTGTTTTAGATCCGGATCTTAGTTTTTGTGATGAAGATGAATTTGTGAATATGTAATGAAGATGAATCTGTGACAAAAAAGGAGATGAGGGTGATGAAAATGAATTAGGCGAGAGAAATTATTGGTGGGGGTATTATGGTCTTTTAACACATTTAATAATAAGACAAAACCACCTACCAATAGGACACGTGTCGCACATCTAATGGAGTCGCACATTCGCACATTTGCACATTCGCACATCATTCGCACATTCGCACATGACCTTTTTGGGAAAGACCATTATTTTCCTACTATATTTTGAAAAAAGTTTTTTCAAAGTACCATTTTGGGAATTAACCCTTAATTTTATCTAACATACAACATGCATACAAAGGGACAAATTCTCACCATCCATATAGTTTGATCTAATGGTGAAAATTATCCTAAGATTTAATATGTCAACCAAAGTCCATTCTTTTTTCTTGTCTTTTTGTTTTTCTTATATATATATATATATATATATATATATATATATATATATATATATATATATATATATATATATATATATATATATATATATATATATTAATTCACGTTTTTTTATTGTATTTTTTTTTCATTCACGTTTTTTTTCACTTTCATACGTTTTCATCTGTTTTATACGTTTTCGTCCGTTTTCATACGTTTTCGTCCGTTTTCTTACTTTTTTGTCCATTAATCATACGTTTTTTCATACGTGTTTTTACGCTTTCATACGTTTTCGTCCATTTTCATACATATTTTTCCGTTTTCGTCCGTTTTAAAATATTTTTCGGCCGTTTTCATACGTTTCTGAATATCACAAGTGATATTCTGAATAATTCAAGTGATATTCTGTGATATTTAGAATATCACAAGTGATCACAAATGATATTCCGAACATCACAAGTGATATTCTAAATATCACAAGTGACGTTTTCATACGTTTTCGCCCGTTTTCTTTCGTTTTCATACGTTTTCTCCGTTTTCGTCTTTTCTTTCGTTTTCGTCCACTTTTCATACGTTTTCATACGTGTTTTTACGCTTTCATACGTTTTCGTTTGTTTGCATATGTATTCGTCCGTTTTCTTATTTTTTCATATGTTCAGAATATCACTTGTGAAAATGGACGAAAATGTATCATGGTGATTGTTCACACAAATGACGTTTAGGTACAGTCTAGATGATGTTTGGGTACAGTCTAGATGACGTTGACTCTAATTGCATTATATGGCTCACAAACAATTAAATGCACCATCTCAGCTCAATTTCTAATGGATCGATCTAGTAATACCATCAACGTCATCAGGCCTTCATTATCATCAGGCCACCTTATCTTTCAATCTTAATTTTTGATTATTAACTAATGTTTTGTTTGGATATAGTGGTGTTATTAATTGTATTGGTTGAAATACACTTGTGTTAGGGTTTTTGTTTTATTTGTGCTGGCTGATTAGTGTTTATTTTAAATTAGTGCTTAAAAAAATAAAAACACTCGTGTTAGGGTTTCAAGATTAAGATTTGTGATATTTGTATTTGTTGGATTAGATTTGCATATTTGACACGTGGAACGTTTTTAGGTGATGTGTAAAATGATTATTTGTTCGTTTTTGTCGTGTTTTCATTAATTGTTTTTGTTTATATAAGTGTTGATGATTGGTATTTGGTAGTGTTTAGTTTAAAATTAGTGATGATTTTAATGAAATTAGGTGATTAAATTAGTGATGTCTATAGTTGAAAATCACTTATAATATTATGAATATCACAGAATATCACTTGTGATATTCAGAATATCATTTGTGATCACTTGTGATATTCTGAATAACACAGAATATTGTGATATTCTGAATATCATAGAATATTATGATATTTAGAAAACGTAAGAAAACGTCTGAAAACATTTTAAAACGGACGAAAACGTATGAAAACGGACGAAAACGTAAGAAAACGGACGAATATGTATGAAAACGGACGAAAACGTATGAAAGCGTAAAAACACGTATGAAAACGGACGAAAATGGACGAAAACGTATGAATAATGGACAAAAACGTAAGAAAACGGACAAAAAAGTATGAAAACGGGTAAAAACGTTGAAAACGGGCGAAAACGTAGGAAAACATAAGAAAACAGACGAATACGTATGAAAGCGTAAAAACACGTATGAAAACAGACGAAAACGTATGAAAAATTGACGAAAACAAAAAAAACTGACGAAAACGTATGAAAAAGAACGAAAATGTAAGAAAACGGACAAAAATAGATGAAAACGTATGAAAACAGACGAAAACGTATAAAAGCGAGTAAAAAAAAACTTAGATTGATATAAATCTTAGGTTAATCCACACCATTAGATCAAACTAAATGGATAGTGAGAATTTGTCCCTTGGTAAGCACAAAAATAAGAGTAATCAAATGAATTTTTCTCCGTACATACATACACGTACAATATTAAGGTTTAGCCAATAGCCATGCATGGGTCGAGCACTATAAGCAATACATATATACTATATGCCTCTAATACACCCCACAGTTAAAACGAAAAGAGGTCGGACATTCAAACTGGAGCGAAACTCGGTGAACAATGTCATGACTTTCAAACTTACATCAAAGAAATGAATAGCTAATTCTAGTCAGGTTTCAATTTTCTTACTAAATTCATATGAACTTACTTCCTAACGTTTTATGGTTTCAATCAAGTCAAAAGATCAATTTATTAAAATTTCTATGTCACGTTATTATCCAGACATAAGCACAGACCTAATAGAAATAGAAACCATTGAAAGGCAAAAGAAAAGTAGATTTAATATTTTTCAAACAAATATTGGCAAAGTTATGGCTGAGCATAATGTATCACGACTAGGGATATAATAACCTAACATAAGTTTCCTAAAATCCGTTATATACTTTGAACATTTGATACGAAGAAAAAAACTTAAATCTTAAACTATATGTTATGAAGTTGAACTACAAAATGTAAGTTCCTAAAATCTAAGAAGTAACTATATGTAGGAGTGTAGACTACAATAGATGAGACTCCTAATCTAAGTTATATAAAATTGACCAAAACTATATCTAGGAAATATGTCACACGTTTTCAAGTTCACTAAGGGCCGATCACATTTTATATTTTGTACACAACTTATGTCCCAAATATAACATCACACGATTTCATGTTCATTTAAAGGGTCCGGTTTTAATTTAGTTTGTACACCATAATGTGAAAATGACTAGATACATTTGAAAATTTGGAAGGGTATTGGTCTCCTAAAAATATCCTATAACCCGAGCACAACTTAAATAACTAAAAATTATGATATGAGAAAACTCAAATGCTTAAAACTAAGTAATAATAATCGAGCTATATATACTACTCGATCACATTGGGTCCAAAAAGAATAAAAAGATTCGTACACCACATGTAAAGATGGAAATGTCAACTATTTCAAAATGTGAAAGGTGAACTGATCTCTCTTATCCCCATTTATTCGGCCTGTTCTCTCCTATATCTTCTCCTCCACCTCCTCATTATATTCCAACCGAAAATACTTATCAACAAACACCAAGAAACCTTAAAATTACACAAGATCGGCTGCCTATATGGAGAGCATTTGAGTGGTACAAAGGAGAAACAAAAGAGGCGCACAAGGGTAGTTTGATCATGGGTTCGAGTGGTTCTTGCACTATTGGTGTACAGTTCGTAACTGGGTCGAGTTTCGAGACATCGTTGGGGTTTAGGTTTCGATCATATCTCGTTGAATCTTCGTGTTCGTGTTCGAGTTCGTCACCACATTCTAGTGCATCTCGTGTCGATCAGCCTTTGTTTCATTTGGAGGTTCAGTGAAGAAGGAGTGATTCCCTATTTTCGGTGCTTTCTTATTTTGGTTGGTTGAGTTGTATAAGGTACAGATATTCTACCCTTTCTCAGTAAGGGTGTCTTTCTCATGACTTCGATCTTTGACTCTGATTCATTTGATTTGATATGCTTTGATCCCTCTGATATGATTCATTTGCTATGATCCTCTGTTATAATTCATTTTCTATGATCCCTTGATATGATATTTTGATATGAGTTTTGATATGATCTCAGTTATATGACCATTTATTATGAGTCAGTGATATATGCCTTTGCTATGATTCCCTCTGACATTATGATATGATATGATATGCTTTGTATGTTTGTTGCCCGAGCTAACTAGCCATGGAGGTACCATGGTCACGTCATTGAGGCATCGATGGCATGACACTTCTTGGGGAGGTGTGATTGATCCCCGGCGTTCCCTTCTGTTATTATTATATTATTATGGCACAGCTGGCCATTCTGTTATATGTATGTATAGTCTCGTACTTGCATATGTATTCTGTTTTGTAGGGAGCGTATGGATGCATCCTATGTTTATTTGATTTGTGATTTGATTTGATTGGTGACTGGTTGTATGTGCTCTATACCCCACTCACTGTTCTGGTACTTAGAGGTCTTCCCTCTCTGTACACTTAGATTTCATAGGTATATGTGATTATTTGGTCTATTCGAGTGGCTCGTTTAGACACACTCGTGGTTATCTGTTAGGTATCTTTGGTCCGTTCGAGTGGCTCGTTTGGACGTGTTCGTTGACATTTATTTCTTTAACTCTAGAGCTATTCTTACTTTGATGTGTATGCATGTGTTCCATTTGATTCATATTATCTTATCTCTCATTCTTTTTGACCGATGATATTTGTTTCCGCAAGAGCTTATGTTTCTATTTCCTATACCTTTATACGATTTGTTTATTCGTTTGTTATATATATATATATATATATTCACTGAGCTTTTTAAGCTCAACATAGATCCCCGTTGCATCGGATTAGACTTTGAAGTTAACATCCATCTAGATTTGTTCAGACTTGTATTCTAGTTTGATAGTCATTATTGTTTAGATTTATTATGTCTCTAGTTTCATTTTGAACCTTTGTAGCCTTAATAATTATAAAAGTCTTCCGCTTGCGTTTGTTCTGTTGACACCATAATGTGCCATTTCGACCCTTATCGGATTGGGGTGTTACAAGGGCTAAGCATATAAGACCACGAACCAACAAACTGGACCAAACCAAACCGCCCGAACCAAACATATTTTGATCCGGTCCTCGGTCGACCTTTTTCATCAATTTTGGTCCTAGATCAGGTTCGTTGCAATCTGATTTTACGCAAAACCCGTTAATATGCTTTGTTAGACCGGATGGGACCGATGAACCGGACAAAACCGGAACGAACACATTTCAGTCGGGTCCGGTGTTATAAACCATCGGTTTTTGGACCGGTACGGTCAGGTTTTTGGACAGTGGTAAGCCCTCACGACAAACCGGGGACATATTTCAGTCGGACTTTAGTTAACTTATTTTCTCATATTGGGACATCAGTTCGGTCTCACGGCCAACAAAACAATCTGCTTTGTTGGACAAGACCAACGACTAAACAAATTCGATCCGGTCCACGGTACAGCTTTTTGGACAGTGACCAGCCCTAGGAAAATTGAAAAAAATTTACAGATGCAACATCGTAACAAAAACCGTCGGATAGACTAGTACATCTTTAAACTTGTAACATGTTAACTATAAATTAAAACATAGCCTCAGTTGCGATGATTCATTATTCTTGATATATAATCATATTGAAATATCATCAAAACTTAGATACATCACAGGCCACTTTTTTAAACACAATATAAAGTGAAAAAAAGAAAAAAGATATTTAGTTTAAGCATCAGAAAGATTTCCCATAAGACAAATCATCAAACTCCAATGGAGTGCAGAGTCCCTGTCTAAATCATCATCATTTGCAAACATAATTCATAAATAAAGAAAACCCAACAAAAAAGATTAACAAAAAAGTATAAAGATTATGAAAAAAGTGACTAAGAACTTGATGCAAGTGATGAATGAAGTGGCTCGTTATGGCATTTAATAGGAACTAGCTAGGGTTTTAGACGGCACTAGAAGCTGCAAAATTTAGGTCAAACTTAGAAACCCAACAGAGGCCCATATGCTAAGCCCAACAGTACTATTGTCTTTTATTTTAGATTTTTAGTCTTATTTTGAGAATATTACAGCGATAAAAATGAATCCTAAAACTAATATTAAAATACTTAACACTGTTTTTTTGAATATCACTTAATAAGAAAAGTAAAGAAAATGAAAAAAATGTTGTGTTCTTGAGTATCACTTAAGAAGAAAAAAAGAAAAAAAATGACTTTAGGAAAAATGATTTAATTGATTTTAAAGTAAAATATTTCTTTCAAAATTAAACTGAAAATAAACGCACCTTTACTTTCTATTTTGTTAATTTTAGTTGCTTAAAAACTGAACTGAACGTAAGACTTAGGTCCAGTAAATGTTCATGGGATTCTGTCGGTCCAATCCTCGTAATCATTTTTTTTAGGGAGCTGATATTTACACGGAGGATTCCACATAAAATTAATGTGTAATGACTTCTATACCCTTACTAACTTTTTATTTTTACAATGTTTTGCTGTTGAATTAATATTTGGGCGCCTCAGTTCCACTAATGTGGTCATTGATTTATTTGATGATTTTGCAGTTTAGCTGATTAGTTGATGCATGACTGACTATTATTTTAAGGGGTCAAATTACATTTCGGATAGAATGAAGCTGAGCTGCAATTCCTCTACCTTCTTTCATTAATAAATCATCATCCAATTTTAGTTCCTCGCACACACAAATTACATACACATGAAAAGTTTTGTGAACATACCAAATCTCGAATTTTCTATAGATAAAGCCATAAGATTCCAATAAGGATAGTCCTTGAACTTGAACCCAATTTTTTACTTTTTGGATTCGATTCAATATTGATCACATTCTTACTAAAAAATGCACACCTACTTCAACGGTGTAAAACTCCGTTAATGGTTACGAACACCGCAAAGTACAGCCAATGAAACACTTAAAACTTTTTAAATCTAATGTCGTTACTTTGACCTTAAGCATCAGTCTCGTAGATGATGACGCATCAAAATCGTTATTGAACTCCGAGGTGAAGGGTGGAACCGAGACACCGACTTCTGACTCAATTAAAATGTGTGGTGGCGAAAGAGAATCTATTGATTGTACAAAGGAAGGAGAACCTGTTCGAACATAAAAACATCAAATGAGATTTTGAGGGCATATAAGACTTTTCCCAATAAATTGCAGTGTGCGGATCATTTTGCTCCGTGTAAATATCACGTCCCTTTTTTTTTTAATTAAATTAAGTGAAGTGGCTATTTATGATTGGTCCATATAGATTTATGACATCCTCACAAAATCTTAGGCGAATTGTTTATCCAAACTCGAAACTCTTACCGTAATTTTCTCATTGTTCTTTAGTTATCAAGAACTTTGTGTTTCATTGTTTAAATTTTTTAAATTTCTCTTTCATTTTGACTACTTTTTTTGTAGTAAAGTTTAAATCTTCATAGTAAAACTATTACTTATAATTATCGATGAAGTACTATGGAAGGAACAGATAGGTAATATTTTTCATACCGTTTTTTATGAAAAATGATGCTAGTATATGACATTGACATGCCGAAATTTGGTTAAAGAAGATGCAAAAATAGACAATTTCGTTGCTTTGAAATTACTATATTTGAAACTATCTTTTCAATCATGCGGTGATGAAAGACGTAACCAAACAATATGTGTATATTGCGGGTACTTCTACAGGTCATAAGAACTTCACAAACACTTAAACGAGTTAAACAAGTAGCATATCATTAGGCTGGATGGCAAGGGATCAGTTTTTTCACCATACACCTCAGCGCCACGTCAGCTTTCTCTCTACTTTCACTTCCCTTCACCTCACTTCACCATTTAGTGGTCAAGGCAACACCATCTTCACCTTTCATTAAAATACTCACTTTATACAAATATACCCCACTAAATATCTCACACACAAAATAAAAAATAAAAAACATCAGCTAATACTTATGGTGAACCTTTCACCACAACTTGTCTTGGGAGCTGCACCTGGTGAAGGAATTATGGTGGGAGGCAAGGTGATACTGCGTGACTTTGGCAACTTGGTGAAGCCTTCACCATGCCTTACCGACTGGTCTCACTCTGTTCTCAAGATTTTTGAAGGAAGTAAATGAAAGTAAATGAAAAAAAATCATGTTTTCAAGATTTGGGAAGGAAATAAATGCAAGTAAAGGGAAGTAAAAGGAAGTAAAGTCCTTTGTTTTTTCCTTATCAAACTTTCAGCCCATAATTGGGCTGCAAGTGAAGTAAAGTGAGTGGGTCTCATTATTAAATAATGTTTGTGACAAAAATGCCCCTCATCAATTTGTATTTATTGTATGTGTACAAGGGTATTATAGTAAAAATATAAAAAATGACAACATTTCTTTACTTTACCTTTCTTTCACTCCAAACTTAAGAACACAATTATTTTCATAACTTCCATTTCATTTACTTCAATTTTTTTACTTCAATTTTATTTACTTCCATTTTCCTCTAAAATCATACTTGAGAACAGAGTGTTGGAGATTTTATTTTCTAATAACTTATCCATATGGTTTTAAGGTTACATCACACCGCATTAAGCATTTTAGCCAAAAGTCTATGACAACGTAGGTAGTGAGATATAAAGGAAAAGTAATCTGTTTTGCAATATGGGCTTTTTATCTATTGGATGTTTTGAACTTTGAAGGATAGAAATATGGGCTTTTTATCAAGATCATTGCATCTCTTTACATTTTTATCTAATTCAAGTAGCATAGCATCCATAAAGGTGCCAAAGCACTTTAACCACTTTTTGCTTAATGCCTTGTGATCAAATTTATGTACTATACATACATATGCAGATTCATGCTTTAATTTTGGTGCCTTGGAACCATATTCGTATGCTAAATGTTATATTTGTTTTGTCATATTTTTCTAGACGATTTCTAGTTTCTTCGCCTATATTGAACTGTCACAGTCCATAAATCATGACTCATGACTATACCTTTTGTTTATGTAGGTACGTGACACATGCCAAATGTACATGACTTTAGCACCTGTTCTAGAAAAAAAAATAATAATAATAAAATAAATTTTTATCTAATAAATTAAATGTAGAATTCATTCTAAGGTTACAAAATCGTGTTGTTTCAAATAATTAGACAAATTAACAATTGACATGACATCAATCAGTGTATCAACTTCTTTTATACTTATAAAAGTTCACATAACTATTTTCGGTTCTTTGTAGGATGTACCATAAGGACATATAGTGTATTAATAGTACATCAACTTATGTTTTCCTATGTAAAAACTTTTATCATGAGTTTTGTTGATTGTCCGACAATTGACTAATTTTAGCTTTCTTTGTTAAAAACGACTAACAGGCCGGGGTTTAATTTAGTGTATTTTTTCTTATTTCATTCTCTTCCAAAATCAGTTTATAAATAGATAGCTTGTTTCATTCGAACTTCGATCACTTGTAATTTATTACACTCAAACATGGATTAACCATTTTTTTTTTCTTTAGACCAACGCCAATACACATGTTGCATTACGACACCTTAATACGTATAACTTAAAAAATAGTTGATACGAAAATTCTGTAATTTTAGCAGTGCGCGCAACGTCCGGGCAAACACGACACTAAAATAATAGAATACTATCGCGTATTGGATATGATTCGATCATGGTATTCAGGAGACGGTTTCTGCGGTTTTCTTTCCACATCATGAGGAATAATGGCTTCGAAACTTGAACTTAAGTCAAACTCAGTGGAAAAATCTATTTATGTTGACCATCATTGTAAAGGAGCAATACAAATATTTACGATTAGTTACCTTAAAGTTAATGAAACTGAAAATAATACCACAAAGAATAAAATGGAGTTATTTCCCAATGCAAACATGTCTTGCCCATTACTTTATAAACTGACTAACGTATCTTTCCCGATAAAGCGGTTGCTGATTATTTCAGTTACCGGTTTTGGTTTGATTATATGAGTATGAAAAAAAATCGGTGAAAAAAAAAAAAAAAAAAAAAAAAAAAAAAAAAAAAAAAACTAATATAAGAGGCATGAGAAAAAAATTTAGCCAAACATTTTAAATAAGATAGAGAATTTTAAAAGAAAATGTTTATACTTTTGTAGGTGCATCTGAAATATATGATCGTGGTTTCTTGTCACATTTCTTTATTTTAATTTTTTTTTTTATCATTTGATTATTTCTAATTATATTAACCTTAAAGTTATAAAATCTATTATTCTGAGAAAAAGTATTATCAAATTAGCTGTTTGATTGCCATAATACGTACTAGAAAAGTGGTAAACGATGAATTGATCTTAGATGGATTTGCTAAACTGATTGAGTTTCGTTGGAAACATTTGCTAGCAACTAAAGAGATATGTTCTTGTATTTCAAGGTTATATCATATATTCATAGGGTCATGTTATACAAACCCTCTCTACAACACCCTCTCTACATTATAACTTGTACTAATTTGTACTAATGTTTTTTCTCGTGTTTCGTGTTTGTCATTTTCTTTTTTCTCTTTCTTCATTTTTGTGTTCCCTCCTTTAATTTGTTAACTTAGTTAAATTTTTTGTTTTATAACTTTTTTTGTTAAATTTATTGTTCAGTCCTTTGAAAGTGACGGGAGTATGGGAGTTTTTTTTTTTTTTTTGTGAAACACACACGTTTTTGGTGAGTTTTTACCAGGCATCACTATGCAAGATTCTTTTTGAGATTATAAAGAAAAACTGCTAGTAGTTTCAAAACTTACATTAAAAAAAAAAAAAAAAAAAAAAAAAAAAGTTTTAGAAGATAAAAAAAAGCTGAGTTTATAAAAAATAACAAGTTAGTGCTAGCAGAAAGGAAGAAAAGAACAAGTGCGGCTATTACGGGTTTATAAAAGTTTACGATGTATTCATCACCGTTTTACACGAACGAGATATAATTTTACGCTATTACATATATATTACTTTCAAAAATGAGTAACGTTTATAAATAAAATGATAAATCGAGATGGCTCAGATTATTATTTTTAATCATATGGCTGCAAATTTGAAGGTTGCAAAGTGTTTGCCGTCCATTCGGTTAGGCCATGCCAATCGACAAGGTTTTTTTTTTTTTTTTTTTTTTTTTTTTTTTTTTTTTTTTTTAAATCATCATCGCCGTATCTTGATTTTTTTATAAGCAGATTCATAATAAGCAATTTCATAAAATAAGCAGTTTCATAAAAGGGCTAAAACTGCTCAAAATGCTTATCATAAAGCAGTTTCATACCAACTGTTTTTTTTAAGCGGTTTCATACCAACTGCTTAGCTTTTTTTAAGCAGTTTCATACCAACTGCTTTTTGTAAGCAGTTTCAAAACTTGCATTTACAAAACACAAAAAATAAAATAAAATAACAAGTTAGTGCTATCAGATCATACCAACTGCTTTTTTAAGCAGTTCCAACAAACTGCTTAAAGATCAAAAAGATCATAAGAAATTGTTTATGTCTTAACTGTTTTAGATCATAAACTGCTTAAAACCATCATGTATTTATACTGAAATTAATGAGAATAGTTGAGCACAAACATAGTAAATGATTACTGATTTATGTTGTAAATAATTATACCGACAAAACATTGTAAATGATTACTGATTTATGTTGTAAATAACTGTTTATATTCTGACACATTCAAAATATAGTAAATGATTAAAAATTTATTTAAATTAACAATAACATTACTGATTTATGTTATAAATTATTATACAAATTCTTTGGCCAGGTGGAACGAAAAAATCATTTCTTGTGTCGCTGTCGGAGATGATTGATTATAGAAAAGACATCCCGTACAGACGCTACTTATGGTCAACCGTATTATGCATGTCCCTTTTCAGTGGTAAATAATCATACGTTTGCTTAGTTATGTAAATAATTTGTTTGTTAAGAATACATTTCTTATAATTTTCTTAACATGTAACAGCCAGGAATAGAAGACTATGGGTGTGGATACTTTATGTGGAATGATGCTTTTCAAAACAAGCACTTTAGTCAAGCCTCTTCTTCAACGCAGTGCTCAAACTGCGTAGCTAAAGATAATAAGATTGACAAGCTTAAAACAAGAAACAAGATGTTATTTTCTCAAAACAAGATGTTGATTACAAGAATAAAGATGCTGGAGGCATCATTGGAATTGACAAGGAATCCTGAAAATCACGCATGTCAGTCGGGTGCAATACTCCATGAGCTTTTAGATGAAATAAATAATCTTCATGTGTAGTAGGTGTTGTTGTTATTAAATAATGTGTTAATGTTGTTGTTTAATTACATAATAACAATTGTTGTTGTTGTTGTTTAATGTGTTAATATTTAACATGTTATTGTTGTTGTTGTTTAATTAAATAAAAACACATTAGACGAATACAAATAACATAACATAAAAAACATAACAAATAAACTCTAAAAAAACATGACACAAAAAAACAAAACAAATAAACACTAATAATAATAATAATAATAATAATAATAATAATAATAATAATAATAATAATAAATAGAATAATAATAATAATAATAATAATAATAAAAACAAAAAAAAAATAAAAAAAAAATACACCCTCCCTACTATGGATGGTTTGCTTTGTATTATAGGGAGGGTTTATATAACCCCTCCCATATTCATATTGCAATATATTCACTTTAACTAATATTATCTCCATCTCAAAATTATTGTTCGGAGACAAAAATCACATAATTTAATAAAAATGAGTCGACTTTAATTTTCAACCACTCAAATGGAATATTCCCCCACTAAGTTCTATAGTTTTTACTTAAAATTGAAAGTGAACAATTATTTGGATACATCCCAAAAAAAAAAATATAGAGTATAATTATGAGACAGAGAGAGTAGTAAATTTCACCAATTTCTATGTCATTAACATGAAGGTATCTTTTTGTAAAACATTCATAGCCGGCAACGTTGCTTTTTTACACTCTACACGCACTGCTGCGGGCTGCCTCACATAATGACAATACGTGGAAGACATGGTTGAGCTTATGTACCATACGCACAATAGTGTTAGACTTATGCAATTCAATGACACGCATCCGCTTATGGTGGGGATTTGTGTCCGGTATAGGTGATGTAAAATATAAATTAACAATTAATAATATAAACGCAGCGGAAGAACATCACCATACAAGGATCCATACAGCCATATGATCAATCTAAATGAAAACAAATTAAACAAACATGTTTTATACCTTTGTAGCGTGATCCGGGAGTCACCACCAAGCACTACCAATCGAATGGAATAAGAACCACAAGTGACCAAGAGAGATCACCTCTATGATGTGTCCACACTACACTTCACCGTATGCCAATGGATGCTAGTCCCGTAACCACCGTAACCCTTCTAGTCTTCTTTGAATAAGCAAGATCCAAAGAAAAGATGAAGAAAACCAAAACCCTAGGTTTTGTTCTTCTTGTTGCCGTACCATATGGAGAGAGGGGAGGGAGAGAATTATGGTAAAATTACTGTCAATTGATTAGGAGATAATCACTAATAATATTGACCCTAATTCAAACCAAAACTTCCCTTGGAAGTTATCCATAGGCCGGCCACCATATGGGCCATAAATGGGCTTCCCATTTGTTTTCAAGTCCAATAGACTAAGTCCATTACTTAGTCATTAGAAGCCCAATAGCGGTTCCTAGTTACTTACGGTTATTTATATATTGTAAATACGATAACCACGATATATAAAGTGGCACCTCAGTGTATATGTGTGTGACCTCATAGGCTCACATATGTCTAGCCATATAATTAGTAATTATGATACGAGCATACTCCAACAGCTCCCACTTGCGACGTCATAATAATCAAGTAATTATACAAGCAATGGTTAGCGTCTAGCAACACGCCAATGCCCCTAGAAATATGTGAGGTTAGTTTCTTAAACGTCTCATATAAGATGGTTTATATGTCATCTATCCTTTTGTTACAGATACCGTGTTGAACATTAGACATGGATCAAATGTCATTCTAATAGTTCAACTATTATGTTTCTCGATATAGATATTGAACAAGATTACCAAGTGAATTAAGATTCATCTTAATCTCATTTGGGTACGGCCATACAAACATCTGTTCAATTCATCGAGGGGCCCAATAGTATCTAACTCCAAAACAAGTGGAGGAACAAATCTCGTTTTGACTACACGTGTCATTCACATGCTTCATAGCACTCCTGATAATGGCTTTTATAACTACCTTATTCAGGATAGCGTTTAACCATATCAAGGAATGAAATTCCACACATGCAAGACCTGCTTGCATCTCAAGTCTGAGGATAAGAGACATAACCTCTTGCGAGATTCACTATTGACGACGATCCATGTAGTGAATACTCGTAGGTTGGGTCAATCCAATGTTCATCACAATGAACAACATGTGAGTGTGGCAAATAAATCACCAACACGCTCACATTTGTCTTAATTTGATGATACTCCTGTATCGTCAACCGACAATGGATAATTTTAGAATAAATAAATTATTCATGGATTAAACATGCAAATATAGAACACAGTAGTATAAATGAAGACGATCATACCAGGTATATCAATTCATTATATAATACGACTGCTTACAGTTCCATTATCCAAATACTAAAAACAGATATGCATAAGACTACTCATAGGTCAGAATCCGATGTTCCCACCATGATCGAATCATGTTGTACAAGGCAACAAGTAGTCATCTGAGTAAACTTTGAGAATACTTCTTTCAAAATTCATGAAAGGTTTGAATGATGATTGTCCTTTGTATGTGTGCAATCAAGTACAAGACGATTATTGCAACAATACATTCCATAGGGTGTTTGAAGCTAGCAAGACACCTACTTTAGACAGTCATCTAAATAGTTTCTCAAACTATGAAGTATTCTTATTCTTTTAATGTATAACGCATTAATGCTCTCATTCGAGCACATCTAGTCAGCAATTTTATCATTCATGATGACATCCTACCACGACTAGGGTTGAGTATCACCTCAGTTAAATAAGCATCAGCATATGCAAACAAAACAGAGTTCCTCATATATCCGTAAACTTTTGAACTTATCTTTTGGTCCTTTAAAGGTCCCTTATAATGTTCGTTTAACAATTATCTAATGACTATCACTTAGATATTTGTTGTTATCAACTCATCTTGCATTCATGCAAATGATATATACATAGTCCAATGCGTAATATGACTTACATGATGAATCATTTAGTCGAACTTAAGATTTCCACTCATGTGTTCAATCTCATCAAGTGAGATTGATCATTGAGACTCCCATCAATAACGTGTCATATTATGTTTAGACTTAATAACCGCTTATGTTTATTCTAATAAACATATACTTGACAAGGTTGTATGTCTTATTTTATAAATCCCTCAAGAGAAACTCTATTCCAAGCTAAGGATTAAAGTCTAGCTTAGATGAAATATTGTTTCTAATATGTTAATGACATATGAGATTTAAGAAAATAAATACAGTGCTCCAACTTGCTCTTAGTGTACTTAGGAGTAATTTTATTAATCAAAATCAAATTAATGATTTTATAATTAACTCAAGATCTTTGCTCCTAAATGCATGATCTAATCCACACATGGATTATTTTATCTTGTATACATAATAAAGATTATATGGATTCATAAACCTTTTTGATTACTCATCGTCCTCGCAAATGTAATCAACAAGAAAAGTGTTTTGATATCCTATTGTCATATTCCATTTATATGAAAACATGTATGACAATTAATCATCTTTATACATTTAATGTTTGTAGATAGGAAGATTTAATCATAGTCAATTTCTTGAGTACGAGTAAACTCCTTTACTAAGCGTGCATTAAATGTGTGTACAAGTTTGTCCTTTTGAGTCTTCTCATCAAGAAACTCATTCTTAACCTTACAGTCTAACTGATTGGTAAGAGATCAATCAAACTCCATGAGTGATTGTAATTCAAGGACTGCATCTTAACATTCATAGTTTTGAGCTACTCATCAGATACAATATCTGATAATGCATCTCAGTAGTTAGCAGGTTCACCATGATCCTCTAACTTATGTCCCTCAGCATTGATATAAAAACTATATCATTCAGGTGCAAGAGGTATCCTTGCGGATTTATGAATGAGAGATATCAATCTATGGTTTAACATATGCATGTTCAACCTTAGTATGACATTAGCAAGTGTACTCAGAAGGTTGTGTATTTAGTTCTTTAACAACTTCAAGGTCTAAAGGTACTCCCACTTGCTTTTGTATGTAGAGACTAATCTCTAGATACTCAGCATCTTGAGTAACAATAAATTGTTTTCAAGTGGGACAACCAAAATACACCTGTAACACCCCAACCCGACCAAGGTAAAGATATCACAATAATGGGTTCATATCAGATCAAACAGAGCATACATCTACAGTAATACAAAAATCTCAAAGGATTACAAATGAAATACTGAATCTACAAGGTTACAACGAAAACTTTCAAAACTAATTCTAAAACATAATATCTTCCATCCAATTCTAATCCAGAATAGCTACCAAGCCTTCTAAGTCCAGAGGTACACTCTCACTCATTCCCAGCTTCCTACTAAAACCTGCCGCAGAAAAAGAAATGCGGCTGAGCTTCAAAAGCTCAGTGAACAGATATATAGACAATAGAAACGATAACGGATAGCAGTACAAAGGAAATCAGAAAATACAGATCATACAGAAACAAAATCAAATGAAAGAATAGGAATAAGAAATGGAATAAGTGAAACGAAATAAGAATAAGAAATAAATAAGGTGTAAGAATAAAGGGAACAGAAATCTATCACGAGCCCAGATAACAGATAAATCATAATAGTGTAGTCACATAAGTAATCTAGAGGGGATACCTCTCAAGTAAACAGATAATATGAGGGGTGACCTCATGTATCAAATCGGAGTGATCAGCTCCCAGATATATGTGAAAGACGTGTATCGCACACACCATCAGTCACCAGAGATATATATAACAGATAACATAATAACAGATAACAGAAATCAGATCAGATCTAGGATGCATCCATGTGCCCCAGTAGGCCAGAATCTTCTCCTACATAACAGATAAAATCAGGGACGGGACAGGTCATCACTCTCCTGCCCTAGAGTCATGCCATCGGTGCATCAATGACATGGACATGAAACCCTCATGCCTAGTGATTGGCTCGGATATCAGACTGTGGTCAAGGTCAGATGTCATATAATAAACAGAGTCATATCTAAGGGTTCATGGCAGAAGGGTCATGTCAACAATTCAGATTAAGATAATAAGGTTTAAATCAGAGTTTATCAGATTAAGTTTAATATCAAAGCTTAAGTTCAGATTAAAAGGTTTATTTCCAATAGTCCAAAAGAGTATATCAAAGGTTAATAATTACAAGTTTATAGCAATAATTCATTTCAGAAGTTCCTGTCAAAAGCTCATTTAAATCAATCCTTTAATAATAGTTTCCATAAAAATGGTCTTCCAAAACTTTTAGTAACTTCCATTTCAAGTGGTATCGCTTCTTTTTAAAATAGCTTTTCTTAAACAGTTTCATATGTAGTTTAATAAAGGTTCAAAATCAATTAGGTTCAGATAAGGATTTAACAGGTTAAGGTTTATACCAAAATCAAATCAAAGTTTACAACAGATATATCAGGTTAAGGTTCAGAACAAGGTTCACAGATCAGATTCAATCAAGATTCACAAATTCAGGGTTCAGAACAAGAGATCAATCAGAGTTCAGGAAAAAGGTTCAGAATAAAAGAATCATAGCAGAGGTTCAAACAAAAGGTTCAAGACAAACAGATCACAACAAAGATTCACAACAGAAGGGAACATAGCAGTGGTATCGGAAATCCTAATAAAGAAAATGAAAAACTGAGAGAAAAGGGGATGAAAAACCCTTACTGAACAAGGGCAGAATATATGTACCTTATTAGCACAGCAGACAAGCAAACAAACACAGAAATAGGATCAGGACTTCTCCTTCTTCACACCTAAGGAAGAGGAAGACAGAATTACTAAAGATTCTATTTCAGATTATTACTTTTAGTTTACCTCTCCATTTTAAGTACTTTCTATTTTTAGTAACTTTCCAGATTTAGTAAGTTCCCATAATTAGCAGGTTTCCAGAATTTACAGATATTACCATTTCAGATTAGGTTGAACCCTTATTTAAAGATTATTATGGAATAACAGAATATTTTATCAAGTTACAGAAGTTTAGGGTTAATTCTGACATGTTCACAAAGTTTAGGGTTTTAAATGTAACTTCATCAATTTCCAAGGTCATTTGTGAAAATACTTTAAGTTACAGAATTATATGCTCATTTTATTCAGAATTACATTTTATTCCCTTAAGTTTCACAATTTACAGATTACACCCTTTTAGTTACATAATTTACAAAACCAACCTTATATTTACATATTTTACAAATTAAACCCTACAATATCCATATATACCAAACAAGCATATTATATTTCATAATTACAGAATGTATCATCAGAATTTAGTACATTACAGATTAGACCCCTCAGAATTCAGAATTTACATAATTAGTCCCTTAAGTTTACAAAACTTATAAATTAAAATCATAATTCATAACAATTACATATTTAGCCCATAAATCCTCAAAATTACACAATAGCCTTTTTATATCAGTATTAACCCAAAATAACCTCAAGATTTCAGATTTACACTTTTAGTCCCTCTCTTTTATTAAAATTCAAATCGTACCCTTCAAATACCATTTAATTCATTATATTGAAATATTTACACTTAGGACCCCAAAGTTATATTTTTCCCACATTCTTACAGATGTATATGACCTTACAAAAATATCCCAGAAGTTTCAAAGTTGGCAAAACAGGTCCTTTTACTTTTTATTTTAAATCGGATTACATTTTTTTTAAAACAAATACAAACCCTACTATTAACCAATCATTGCACCATCATTATTATATCCTTAAAACACCATAAATGATCAGATTTGTACCCAAAATACCTAACCCTAATAGCCACGATTTGATTTTTATTTGTTTACTTTGTTTTATTAAAAATCCGGTTTTAACAATAATTCACCACGCATAAATTAAGCTTCCAAAAATCAAACTCATATTTTTCCCAGATCATATGACATATAAAGAACCCACGAAAAATAATTATCATGCCCAGAAAAATCGTTTAGCATATATTAGATTTTTACGTACGTTTTTGATATTAAAATTACCACGACATGATCTAGGCTTCCATAATTTGTTCTAACATTTTTCCCAGATCTAATACCTCATATTAGGTCCAAATAAAATAGTTATAACACCCAAAAGTTCGGATTACATATATTCATAATTTACGTGTTCTATGTTCATATAATTTTCATACGCACGATTCCTCTTGCATGATTCGATTTACATAATTTATATAAGTTATATAGGATGTAAAGATCACAGGAAAATTGCTATATTGATTTTAGAACATGTAATTTAGGCGCATGAATTTGTTACCTGGCGTATGGGCAAAACTCGACAAGAATAATGTACCAAGAACGAACCAGCGAATCCACGAGCAAACCCTTATTTTTCCTAGCTTGTTTGCACCTCCAAGATCCCCAGAAAAAATGCTTGTTCACGTCCAGAATTTGTGTGTGAGTTTTGGTCGATTTTTGTTTTGTGCGCTTAGGGTTTTTTCTTTAATTTGCGATTAGGGTTTTTGAAGAAAAGAATAAGATTTGTTTTATATATTAACAACCGACCTAGGAGAGGCAATGAGATCAGAAATTTCGGTATTAGAATCCCACAAAATTTCGGATTGATTTTATTTGACAATTTCTTAATTTATTTTTACATAATACTTAATATAAAAGATTTACTAATTATATTTACTTAATTATGCATATTTCGGATTTAATAATAAATGTGCATAATAATTTTTGAACATTCGAAATGATGTAACGTTGTCCCAGAAATTAGTTCGTTTCAGATATAGCTCGTTTTCAGAAGTTTTGGAATTGTTTCAGAATTTATAAGTTATTTAATTAGGTTTTATACTTTCAGGCGTAATTTAGTCATTTTACGGGTTATCTGAATTTCAGGTATTACAACACCGTTAGTTCTTAACTCTAGTTTGTTAATTACTTACTCTTAAGTAGTTAACAAATTTAGAACTTCAATCAAGACATAATGAGATTCATCTCATGCCACAATACAATGGTGTCTTAAATTCCTTCTGGGTTGGAATCATATTGAGTGTACACATGGCACACCCAATTTCTAAACCTTGATAGCTTTGGAGGTAAAACAGTTTAAGTCATCAAAGATCAAACAATATCAATAGTGTTTGATTTTCCATGATGGACATACCATAAAGTTGTGGTATTCCATGAGGACTGATGTTGTGAGACTATCACACAACTCATTAGATGAACTTATACTTTTGGGCTTACATATCTACCAACCAAGTCAAACCAGATGGCATCAATAGTAATTTTAGCCTACTGCATACTTTACATCATGTGCATGTTTTGACTAGAAAACATAAACATTTAATATTATACATCGTAAGTGTACATGTCTTAACAAGAAGACATAACAATTCAACGTCTTACTTTACGTTATAAGTCTTTCAACAATTAACGGAAATTATGTTTGTGTCTTTACAAGAGACCTAAACATATTCAACTAAAGTAATTACGAGCGCCGAGGCCTCAATAGTAATTTCAAGTTAATTTCATACTTCATGATTATGACTTTACAAGAAAACATAATCATATTTACTAAACAATTCAGTGAATATGTTGAAGTAGCTTTTCATGTCATCTTGGTATTTGTTCTAATTAGGGCAACATACATTTTATGTGTAGAAGTCCTAGTAGAATCTTAGTTTCTTACCTTTCAGTCAAGAAAAACTATTAGTCATATTGTTATATGTTGTACCTTGCACACAATTAAGATTTCTCTCACTTGTGCATGGCACAACATCATGAGAGTATATAAACAACACGACACTCGTTTGTTTGTATGAGCCATATGACAATGTCTAAGATAACATATGATTTTAAGTTAAAATCAAAATATAAATATGTAGAACTTTATCGTTTTAATAATGAATCATGCATAACGATTTTATAGATAACATTTCAGGAAGCAACATCAGAAACGCGACAAGTTATCTTATAAAATTTATGCAATGGTTCTTATATAAACTATGACGCTTAACATGTGGAAAGTAATGTATTATTTCAAGACAATCTGGAAATAAGATGGGCAACTTGTAAGGTAATAGAGCTTACAACTCCCACTGGATTAGACAACATTACATGTGTTTCGTCACCAGTAATATAATCACTTAGCTCCCACTGGATTAGACAACATTTAAAAGTGTTACGTCACCAGTGGAGGGTGAGTGGCGATTGAATGCTTTCCTTCTTTCTTTGAATATCTACACATTATTGCTAATGTGAGTCACTTTGACTAGTAAACATGTACTTAGGTATTCAAGAAAGTGCATCAAGTTCTAACATATAGATGATGGGCTAGCCATCATTGCTCTTTTAACTTGAAAATGGGCATACATTTCCTCCATAATTGGTCTACTTCACCACAAGGGTATGTAGGACCATAGTGGGGTTATTGGGTTATGACAAACTGCTAGGTAATCATGCTAGTAATTGCCTTTACCACTTTGCGGTTTATTGATATTTCCGTCTTCTAATTATTTGAACTCATTTTAGTATGGTAGCTAGTACGAAATAAGTCGACCAAGCAAGAACATGCAAATATCATCAAAGGTCTGACCAATGAGCAAAATTCGCCATGGGTTGAAATGGCCCTAAGGTCTGACCAAAGAGGTCAAGTCAAATGCACGTGTTCTCGAGTTATCCAAATATCTTATATTTCTTAAAGGTTTCAAAACCGAAACTAGGGTTATGAAACAATCTTGAAAGAATAAGATGTTTAACCATACTTAACCGTTTTGACTTTTACAAGACATCACGATTTCTAGAGTAGGTGTTCATTGAGTTTTATTAGAATTAGGGAAATTCAAATATTCCTATTATGGCTTTTCCTCATAAAGAAAAAGGATAGGAACAAGTCTCTTTCTTACAAGGAAAGAACGACTTAGTTCGTCCTTTTAACAAGAAAAGAACAAACTCTTGTTTACGGTTTGTGTTGCATTAATTCATTAACTGAATTTACAAAGTTCATATTTAGTATTTTTGATAATTATCCTTTTGTAATTTAACTACCCCATGTTTACAATTTAAAACAATTAATTTACGAAAAGGCTAAGATCCTCATTGAGGTTCGACCATTAATGCAATTGATCTACTAGAAATGGTGGATTCAATAGGTAGGTAACATCGACCAATTGCATTACATGTGCAACTCTTAGATCTTTAAGGGACTCATGGCATCTAGTGTCAAACAACTAGTGTCATGTAGGCATGTTTAGTCCCATCTTTGCCTCATGTCAGGGTCTGACCGCATAACACGATTAAGTCATCCAATTTGAAAACTGTGAGAATAATCCTAGGTCTGACCATAGAGAATATTCACCCTGGGTTACAGTTCAGCCTAGGTCTGACCATAGCCAAAAGGTAATTGCAAGTGTTCTCATAATTGGACGGCATGACTTAAATTTTGACTGGTAAATGTTTTGATGTGGATCAAAAACGTGTACGAAAGAAGCATGCATTCATTCTTCGTAGCACAAGTTAAAAACTTTTCTTAACTTAAGTCTAATCATTGTTTTAATTTATGTGTGTCAAGTTGTCCATTTTCAAGACTAATATAAATCCTAAGTGGATTATAATTAAGTTTGGACAATACAATAAATAAATAAATAACCTTAACTAGTTTAAGTGTTATTTAGAAAACAATAATTTTTAAGTTTCAAATCATATTTAAACTTAGTTAAACTAAATCATAAGACTTAGTTCAAAATGGTTTATGTTTTGTTTCAAGTTTTAAGAAAACAATTTTCGTTTCACATGTAGTCACAGCATACATAAAACAACCAAACAAACATACAACCACAATATGCAAAGCCTCAACCGATGAAAATCCTATGCTTGGTCTTGTGAGCCATCACAAGAACCAAGAGTCAACTAAGGACATATAACACAACCACATGGAGGGCTCCCACTTGCCCCAAGACAATCATGGGCAAGTAAAGGCCCATAATGCACATGAAAACATGATTCTGTCAGCCCAGTTTTTCTGTCTTGCGAGGCCCAAAGCTCCTAGAAGATGACCTCTTCATGCTTCGGCCCAGTTGACAAAGTTGTAGCCCAATGTCTTGTAGACATGCACCAAAAAATTTAGCCAAAAATACCTTACCAATCTCCGGGAAATCGCGTTTTCCCAACAGGTGTCCAGCAGCTACTTTTGATCTACAACTCTCATTCTTTCGCCATTTGCTTCCAAGCTTTTGGTTACAATATATATAAAGTAAAATACATCTAATTTAATTTCTATCTACTGTAAAAATTCCCAAACAATGGCAAAACGAAAATGAAATACATTACAAAAGTGTCGAAACAATGGCAAACCCCAAAACAAGGAAAACAACCAACAATCACAACATCACAATGCATAAGTGGTATAGGTTTTCATCGGCTTTGCATATACACATAATAATACCATAATATTATGATCAAAACATGGTGTTGGCTAACTCCATGGACAAACATGCATTTATTTGTCATGGATAACAAAATAAATAACAAGAATTAAATTGTTAGCCAACGAATCGAAGAAATTAATTAACAAGAATTAAAACCCCGAATGGTACGCGTGACAAATGGCCATAGACTCAAAACCCACTGATATTAGGACCTTCTTAACATTATTTTACCACAGAAAAATAAGCCTCATGGGCTGATTTGAAATCGGGTTAAAAATCTATAAAAACACGTTTTTAGGCCATTTTACGGGTACCGATCAAGTAAACAATCAAAGTATGCATAACAAATGGCCATAGGATCAAAAAGTCCAGATCTTAAGACCTCATTAAGGTCGACATATTCAGAATATATAAGCCCTAGGGGCTGTTTTAAAATTATACTTTTAAATCCATTAAAAAATCACGTTTTTAGCCATTTTTACGCATACAAGATGATCATATGACAACATATGATGGCTCGTGATACCACTATAGGTGATGTAAAATATAAATTAACAATTAATAATATAAAAGCAGCGGAAGAACATCACCATACAAGGATCCATATAGCCATATGATCAATCTAAATGAAAACAAATTAAACAAACATGTTTTATACCTTTGTAGCGTGATCCGGGAGTCACCACCAAGCACTACCAATCGAATGGAATAAGAACCACAAGTGACCAAGAGAGATCACCTCTGTGATGTGTCCACACTACACTTCACCTTATGCCAATGGATGCTAGTCCCGTAACCACCGTAACCCTTCTAGTCTTCTTTGAATAAGCAAGATCCAAAGAAAAGATGAAGAAAACCAAAACCCTAGGTTTTGTTCTTCTTGTTGCCGTACCATATGGAGAGAGGGGAGGGAGATAATTATGGTAAAAATACTGTCAATTGATTAGGAGATAATCACTAATAATATTGACCCTAATTCAAACCAAAACTTCCCTTGGAAGTTATCCATAGGCCGGCCACCATATGGGCCATAAATGGGCTTCCCATTTGTTTTCAAGTCAAATAGACTAAGTCAATTACTTAGTCATTAGAAGCCCAATAGCGGTTCCTAGTTACTTACGGTTATTTATATATCGTAAATACGATAACCACGATATATAAAGTGGCACCTCAGTGTATATGTGTGACCCCATAGGCTCACATATGTCTAGCAATATAATTAGTAATTATGACACGAGCATACTCCAACAGTGGGGATTTGTGTCCGGAATTGCGAAGTTATTCTTCCCGTAACCTACAGAGAGTCATGTTGCTGAGGGCTAACTGTAAAGTAGCACCCAACCATTTACTCACTCTCCGGACTTTGGATATATCATGAAATGAAAATATTTTGGAGGTGTTTGGCAAAAATATATAGCATTAGAGCAGAGTGAGTAGTAGCTGTTTTCTTTTATAAAAACGTTTGATAACGTAGTTGTATGTGTAACCATAATGTGTAAAACAACTCATAAATGCTCAACGCTACTAAATGCTACTTCATGGAGCATTGAAAAAAGAACATTTTGGAGGAAAAAAAAAAATAAAGTTACTTATTGCTTGCCAAACAAGCATTAAAAATTCTAACGTTCATCCCTTCTATATGCTCTTAAACTCTCTGCGCCAAACACACTTAATATTGTATGAGTAGTTAGGATATAGACGTCATATTTTTGAGGATAGAAAGATTGCTTTAAGAAAAAATTTCGACTAGTATGTGTGAGTCATATGGGCTGATTGGTAAATATAATCATGTTAAAAAAAGCTAACGATTTACTTTTAATACAAAGTTTAACCTAATCGAATCCTAAAATGAGGTAGATTCTAAGCTCTTTTTGGTTTTTATTAGAGTGTATATGAAGTTCTCAAAATATTTGAGTTAAACGAATCGTGGACACTTGTAATACATGCGTAAGGACGTATATGCATACCCCTAGTTTTGTGCTACTCCGTGTATAGGATGAAAAACATAAAACGGAATTAGGCATTGCCGTTGTAATTAACCCATATGACAAAATGATAAATGCATGCAACATAATATGCCACGAGAAGCACAAATCAAGCTGGTAAACTGTAAAAGTGCAAATCCACCCCCAATGAAATACCATGGTGCCAAAACATTAGTCACAAGCAAGAAATAAACTAAGATGCAAACAACTAAGTCTTATTGAAAGATTTAAACCAAGAAAGACGACAATTATCTCTGATTACCGTGAACCAAAGTCCATGGTTTCATTTATGAAACAAAAATCACATCTTTCGAAATAGTTAGGCTTAGACCCATGTGAATTTGAAAGCTGTAGTTGACTCTTTAAAGTCAACATTTGTAGCTTTTATTGGTTTTCCCTATGAAACTTGCTTGCACATTACCCTATCTTTCGATTGTTACTTCCAATGCTGTTAACCATCTTATCTCTTGCTAATTTGTTTAAGATCCAGATTACTAGTATTATGACACTCATGTTTAGAATCATTAGGTTATCTCATATACTACTTAGAAGACAAAATTGTGCTAGTGGTATCAAAGAGTTAAGTCTAAACAGAATATTAATTCCTCCGTCTCAATTTAACCATAGTCACATGGAACGGGGATCGCGGATCGGGATCGTGGTTCGCTAGGCACCTAAAATTTGGTTCGAAGGGGGTAGGTTCATTTGGGATCGCTTCGGTACGATGTATCAAGTAATGTGGTACAATGTACCCATGTAGCCAATAATTAATATATTGATTTGAAATCCTAACATTCATAATATAATACTTATCATATTCTCATAATTCGTTCAAATAAGCATATTGTAAAAGTTTTATCGGCAACATAACTTAGAAAAGCATAATCAAAATCCAAAAGACAATAAAAATATGAAAATCTAGAATTTAAACTTAGTCCAGCGTTTGGCTCAACAACATACCTTAAAAAACATGTTAACTTAAAAAATAGGAAAAACTAGTCTTATCAGCAACATAACTTAAAAAAACCATAATCGAAAATAGCTGGAACGTGAATGAGTTTTAATTGGAACGCGAATCAGAAATAACTAGAACGCGAATTACTCCTCCCGATTCAGATATCAATTAATTTCTGGAACGCTATTTTCACAGATCTAATTCGCGATCCCAGTCGATTCGGATCGATTTCGTACCATGTTTTGGATTGAACGAACTGGTTCGCAATTCATGGCTACTATAGCGAATTATGTGACTATGTTCTTAACCATTTAACGAATCTAGCTGAATAATTCATCACACGCATTTCATTATCTATTACGAGTAAGTGTGAAAGAGTTGAGAGTACTGTTTTCGGGTAGATAACATTGAATGACCATTGTCTCACACTCACCTTCCAAAAAAAATAGTTAGAATGCAATGAATACATATGATGAGTAAAAAATCATCCTTTAATCTTCATATTCAAAACATGCAACAAAATGTGAATTCTCAGTACCATATGCAGCTAGCACACTATATTAGAATCAACCCAACTGTTGAAGAGTCAAAATGGTGCACATCCAACATTATTACTAGGATGTAGGCAAATTCAAACATGTGATATAAAGTAACGAAGTGTTACTCTTAATTATAAAAGTGAGTAAACATAGGTAGTCAAAATGGTAACACTTTTATTTATTTACAGTATATGACAGTAACAGTCATGTTATTTTAATTTTTATTTCTTGTAACGAAAGTTTACATACCTGTTGTTGAATTGTCTTGATGCAATATTGCTTGTTTTAACATACCCACTAGCACCTGGCGATTTCATGTTGCTACACCTATACCAAAGAAAATGTCACTTATTATAACGTGTTCATTTTCCAAAAGTAAATATAAAAACTTTTATAATGCTTTTTACTTAATTGCCCCTGCCAACCATCTATTTATTCACACCTTAACTTCCTTTACATTGCACCCCACTCTTCACTTTCATTAACAACACCCTCCACTACTCTTCCATGCATTTCTCAAAAGGTATAATCTTTATTAATTTCTTAAAATTTTTATAAAAATCTTGAAGCTAAAAGATTGCATGTTTCACTAACATTTGTTTAATTTGTGTAGGAATAATGGCTCCAATTGGGCTTTTGGTTGTGGGTATTTTGTCAATGGTCTCTATGGTTAAAGGGAATAATGGAGGTTGGGTTGATGCTCATGCTACCTTTTATGGAGGTGGTGATGCTTCTGGCACTATGGGTAAGAAAAATTTAACCTTTTATCACTAATGTATTTTTTTAATTTCTCTGGTATAGAATTAAGTACACTATTTTAGTAGTTTTTTAAAAGCAATTTTTTTACAACTTAAACCACCTATGTCACATAAATGTCTTTCACCAGACTTGAACTCACAACTCACAAACTGTTAGGTTGGTGAGTCACTCACATAATGCTAGGCCAAAAGACTTTTGGTTAATGACACTGTGGTCTGTGAGGGTTATTATGCAGGTGGGGCTTGTGGGTATGGTAACTTATATAGTCAAGGTTATGGAACAAACACAGCAGCACTAAGTACAGCACTATTCAACAATGGGATGAGTTGTGGAGCTTGTTTTGAAATCAAGTGTGCTGGTGACCCAAAATGGTGCCACCCTGGTTCAATAGTAGTCACTGCCACTAATTTCTGCCCTCCAAACAATGCCTTACCTAACAATGCAGGAGGATGGTGTAACCCTCCCCAACAACATTTTGACCTCTCTCAGCCTGTATTTCAGCAAATTGCTCAATATAGAGCTGGAATTGTTCCTGTTCAATACAAGAGGTACTAATTACATTCAAAATTTGTTAAGTGCAAATGCAAAATTCTTACATACAAGAGGTATTAAGGGCACGTTTGGTACAGAGAATTTCAGAGAATAGAAATGAAGTAGAGAATAGAATTCAGAGAATAGAAATGGGTAGAGAAATTTAAAGTCAATTCTAGTGTTTGGTAACATGAGAAATAAACTCGAGAATTGGCAAAAAAAAAAAAAAAAAAAAAAAAAAAAAAAAAAAAAAACTTTTTATTGAAAGAATTAGAACTTTTGTTTGTTTTAAAAAAAAAAACTTATTTTAAAAAATATATATTTAAAAAAAAAAATTTAATTTTTTTTTATTTATTTTTTTATTTAAAAAAATTTTTTTTTTAATTTATTTTAAAATTTATTTTTTATAAAATTATTTAAAAAAAATTATTTTTTATAAATAACAATTCTATAAAAAATATATTTTTTTAAATTATTTTTTATAAAAAATTTATTTATTTATTTTTTTTTTAAAACTTATTTTATAAAAAATATATTTTAAAAAAATTATTAATTTTTTTTATAAAAAATACATTTACGTAAATCGGTTTGCAACTAAAAAAAAAAAAAAAAAAAAAAAAAAAACTTACAAAGTTCCCCTCATTTCTCCCATTTCCTCACTAAAAGTAGTGGAAATAAAACTCAAAAAATTACACTACCAATTATCCACCAATTCCCCACAATTCTCCACCTTTTTATTTCTCTGACATACCAAACAGATTCTCGAGAATTAGCCCGAGAATTAAGCCCATTTCCCTTTCCATTTCTTTGTCAAACCAAACATGGGAAATGAGCCCATTTCCATTTCTTTGGGCCCAATTCCCTGTACCAAACATGCCCTAAGTATTAACGGAGAGATGTGTTCACGCTATCTAGGAAAGCCGAGCTTTTTTTGCTATGATATACGCGGCCTAACGGTGTTCCTGTGGCCGTTTTCAGACTCTAAAAAAGACTTTACTATCTCAACTAATCTTTTCTATAAAAAAAATATAGAGTTCTTTAAAGCAGACTTGTGGATGTTACTTCTTGAGTTATCTACATGCAAAAAGCCAAAGAACATGAAAAAGTTTTATAAGCAAATTTGTCAAGTTTCCTCTTGAACTAAACCTTACTATTTAAAGATAAAGTTTTGTAAAGCAATTTTGGTAGATGTTATATCTTGTTTTAACTACATGCAAAAAGCAAAAAAGAAAAAAACATGAAACTCCAAATGAAAAAGGCAGAAGCTTTATAAACAATGTTGTTAAGTTCCTTGCTCAACTTATATAACTTTTCTATAAGAAGATAAATTCTTTAAAGCAATCTTGTGGGTGCTTATACGTGGTCTTACTAATTTAGACAAAAAAGCTTCTAAACCCATGTTCTCAGATACTGTACCTTCTTTACTTCTTTTATGATAAAAAACAAATGAAGTACTCAAACTTTACATAGAAAAAGTACAAATCTTTAGAAGCAACAAATTTTATAGCGCCAAATACTCACACACGTGTCTGCGGCTTGAACGTTGGTTTCTAATGTATCTAAGCAAGCGCAAATAATCATTTTTAAAAAATAAATAATCAAATATAATCTTTTACAAAACGCAATCCCAAACTCCCTTCTAGTAAAATTACAAATATTTAGACAACATCTTATGCCTGTTTTCCACAGGGTACCATGCATGAAGAAAGGAGGTATAAGATTCACAGTTAACGGACACTCATATTTCAACTTGGTACTAATAACAAACGTTGGAGGAGCAGGGGACGTAACATCAGTAGCAATCAAAGGTACAAAAACTAAATGGGTACCAATGTCACGAAACTGGGGCCAAAACTGGCAAAGCAACTCGAATCTCGATGGGCAAGCCTTATCTTTCAAAGTTACCACGAGTGATGGCCGCACAGTTATTTGCAGGAATGCCGTCCCAAACGGCTGGTCTTTCGGCCAGACGTTTGCAGGCGGACAATTTTAGACATTACATTAAAAAAACTTGTACAAAATGAGCTCGTATTAGAGAGGCTCATTTTGACACGTTATGTTTTAACTTTTAGGAGTTATGTCTTATGTGTGTATGCTCTTTTACTCTGTTTTTTGGGTGGAGTAAAAGAGGTAGCGCGTGAACTACACGCGCTAGCTAGCTGGTTTAATGGTAGCATGTTAGTTAGTGAAAAAAATAACAGCTTTTTAAGAAGGTGGTCAGTGACTCAGTCTGTGTTATGACACACCGCTTATTATGTTTGTTTTGTGTTGTTTGATATTTAATGAAAGTTGCAGTCTGTGTGTAACTGTTTTTATGTGTATTCTTACTTACATTCTGTTTGTTTTTTAAGAGGTTTTATGTCTGAATCTGAATACCACTTTTGAATATAAAAAGTAGTCTAAAAGTCTGAATCTGAATTATTTTAGACTGTCTGTTTTTATAAAATGTCTGAATAAACAAAAAATAATCATTTCGCTATAAAACAAACCAAAAGACTCTCCATTCGTGATTTATTAATAAAAAATCAAGACCAAGATGAGGAGATAAGGATTAAAAAAAAGTAGGTGTAAAGTTTAGGCTTTTCAGATGTAATCAGATGGTATTCAATGTCTGACCGAATCAGACTTCATATATATTCATACCTTTTGAAAAAAAACAAACACAACCTTACATTCTGTCACACATAGTCACCACGTATATTGATTGTCAATATAGATGTGTTGTAATGACTACAAACGCCAATGTATCATGCAGAATTCGTGTATTTATTGCAAGTGTAACATTAAAATATATGGTTGTACATTGAATCTGAACAATCAAAGAATGCAAGCAAAAATCTCAATATGATGGAAGTTGAAAATCTATCAAGGGTATTAGGTGTCCACCTTTATAATCTAAGAGCATATGGTATCGTGTGGTGTTATGGAAAAAGTGTTGCCATATCAGCACATTTTCTGATAACACCAGCGTTTTGGTACCGCTGCTCTAAGCTTCTGGATCTATTAGACAATTTTTTTAGTAATTGTTGTTTCTAGCTTTTTGGCGACTAATATAATCAGCGAGATCACAAGCTTATTATTAACAACTTTACAAGCTTATTTTTAACAACTTATAAGCTAATCGACGTTCATGATCTTGGGATAATATGATCATAAGATGTAAAAGATAATAAGATCATGAGTTGTAAATACCAAGATGTAAAATATAATAAGATCATGAGTTGTAAATACCTTAGTATTAACTTTATCGGCTTTTCCGAATTTCAACATGCCAGATTTGCTCATAATGACACAATGCTCATAATGACAATTTTGCTCATAGAAATGGGATGAAGGCCGATCTATATAGCACTTGACCCGACCGAGCCCAATGAAAAAGTTTGTATTTGGAAATAGGTTAAACTCCAAGCAATTGATAGCACTAGACCCAACCCAACTCAAGAAGTATCGGACTAATTAAAATTTCTCTATCATAAAGGGACATTTTAAACTCGTGTAAGGCTAATTTCTTCCACACAAAAATAGTTGTATAAACACCAATCCCTTAAGATACTACAAAGAGACAATCCTCGCAAGAGTGATAAATGGTAAGGGCCGATGCAACTTCAACAACTTACCGTCAATGTGAATTATGGAGTACTCCATATTCTAAGCTTTTCTACCATCGAAGAGCACAATTTCAATGTATCGCACATAAGCGCATCATGCATTTTGTTTTACTGTTCTTTTATAGACACAATATTCGGTATTGACCATTCAAAACAGTTGTTCCGACCTTCATCACAATAGTCATTACCATTCATCTTAGACCTATGTTTCTTGGTCCGTCCATCGAATCTGGACTCATCAACGCTACATCATTAGATATTTCCATCATAGGATGGGAGTGCAGCCGGGCAGGTTAAGTTATTCTAAATATTAGCATCACTTGTTGTGAAAATGTCACTTGGGTATAAAAATTAGTAAAATTGTCATGTTAGCATGGTGCTAAATCCGTACCTGATAAAGCAGCTTTCTAATTTAGTCAAAGCTGGATACCATTAGCAAACAAATATTTTAATTTGCCTAAGGCCAATGAAAAGCCTCTCAAGAAATAGTCTAAAATAAACCAAGGTGTAACATAGAGATCCAAAGGGACCCTTCAACACACTTGTGTCCAACAAGAAGAAGGTATTAGATTCGTAGATATGACACCCAAGATAAGGATAAGTGCCATCAATCCATTGGCCAATCTACAATCACACCCAATATCACAACCGTACGATCACCAAAAATATACCAAAGCCAAGTCTGTATGACTACAGCCACAAGTACACAAACAAAATAAGTCCTACAAAAGGGTCACAAACATCTTCAACTCACCTCAACAACTTAAACAACCATTATAAGCCCCCTTTCAACCCATCTCATTCGAAAATGGCTACCGTGACACAAGCATCAGTCCCCACTCTCCGACCAGGCGCCTCACGGTCTGCATTCTTATCTGGATCATTCGGAAAGCTGAACCGAACATTGGCAGTTAAACCAGCCACCTCATCATCAGTGTCATTCAAGGTTGAAGCCAAGAAAGGTGAATGGCTACCTGGTCTAGCATCACCTAGTTACCTTGATGGAAGGTACTTTTTCACCCGAAAAATCCGCTTAAGTTTTGTACATTTCTCCTTGGAATATATAGAGTGAAAGTACAATGATTATAGCACGATCCATATATGTCATTTTATACTTTTCGACTATTATAACTATATTTAACGAACACTTTTGCATAGGTGATACGGTTAAGTTACACCTTTATACAACTAAGACCCACAACTTATACAGCTAATTAAAGCTGCGTTCTTATACAACTAACTACTACAATTACAGTTACAACTTTGATCATGAATCAACATATACACTTTGTATACAGTGTTGCAGGTGACAATGGATTTGATCCACTAGGATTAGCAGAGGACCCCGAGAGCTTAAAATGGTTCGTACAAGCCGAGCTCCAAAATGGTCGATGGGCCATGCTGGGAGTCGCAGGAATGCTATTGCCCGAAGTCTTAACAAGCTCAGGCATACTCAGTGTCCCAAAATGGTACGATGCTGGAAAGCAGGAATACTTTGCATCATCATCAACTTTGTTGGTTATCGAGTTTATCTTGTTCCACTACGTCGAGATTAGAAGGTGGCAAGATATCAAGAACCCGGGAAGCGTTAACCAAGACCCGATTTTCAAAAGTTATAGCTTGCCTCCTAATAAAGTTGGTTACCCTGGTGGCATCTTTAATCCACTAAATTTTGCACCCACAGCTGAGGCCAAAGATAAAGAAATTGCTAACGGTACATAGCTAAATATTCTCTTACTATTGTGACATTGCAAAATTATCCATAGTTAGACCATCAATACTAATAACGTGTTTTATTGACTATAGGGAGACTAGCTATGTTGGCGTTTTTGGGGTTCATTGTTCAGCACAATGTGACTGGAAAAGGGCCGTTCGATAACTTATTGCAGCACTTGTCTGACCCATGGCACAACACCATCGTCCAAACTCTTTCTGGAAATTAATGACGTGCGAAAGAGGCTAAAATGAAGAATCATGTTGTGATTTTTAGATGTGAGCTTCCTATGTGTAAACAAGAAGGATTTGAATGTACAGAGAAAAATGAGATGGATTTTTAATCATTCGTTGTAAAAGTTATTGTCACCATTTTTTGGCTAAGAAGTCGTAAAATGAATTAAAAAGAAGTTACAGCATTATATAGTTAACGCTATTTTTTTTATCTTTTTTCTTTTTTTAATTATTATTATAGAAAGGCACCACACTTGAAATCCGACCCCTCGAGTTAAACCATCCAAACGGGCAGGCCCCGGGACCCGAACCACTAGGAGAGACCCCCGAAGGGAAATCCCTAGAACTCACGGCTTCGCACTAAGAGGAAAATCCGGATTTTCTTTGTCACTTGCGAGACTCGAACCCGGGTAAAACCCCTCCCCAAGCTCCAGAGGGAACTCAGGTGGCCAACTGAGCTAATATTGACTAAACTACTTTTATCGAAATTGCAATGCTAGTCCGGCATCTCAAAGTTTACATACGCATATTATTTATTTATTATTATTTTTTTTATAATTATGTTACTCACTATGAGTTGGCTATGAACAAGGGGCATTAGGGTTAATCACTTCTAGCACGATTTTAAGGGGGTCAATGACATGATTAATTAAAATAAAGCCATAATTTGAGGTGTGTACATAACTTCTGTAACACATTCTACTATAACTGATCTATCTGCATTTTGATAATATAATATAGTCACATTCAAAATGCATATCCAAAATTCCAAATGCCCCCTCAGATGAAGGTTGAGGTACTTCACGTCGATACATAATGTAGTTAAATAACTAGTGTAAAAGACTAAGCTAATTTTTTATAAAGTTTCAAGCCTCTAGCTTTAAACCCCACATAGTCACATACTGATGAAGGGGTCAACTCGTTGGTAGTGACTAATGAGCAAAAGGCTAAGGATGACAATTAGCGAGAAAAAACCCATAATTCGCGGGTACCCGCACGTGAATGTGTTGGTAACCCCGTTAATTTTTACCCGCAAGTGGGTTATGGGTGAAAGTTTGTACCCATCGGTGGGTGGCGGGCGTGTATCGGGTAATATATACCCGTCACTGGTAAACTCATGACACCCATTTAAAATACCCACAAGTGTACCCGTCAAAATACTTGTGGATGTACCCGTAAACGCATTTGTGTTAAAACTAAATTTATTATACTACCTAAATATTGGTGAGGATGTTGGTATATATTTAACAACTAACCAACTCTCTAGAAGTAGGGGGGAAGCCCGCCGAATCCGACGAGGCCACTCATTCTGCATCGTCGAACGCCCGCCGTGACACCCCTGAGCCCGCCGAATGCCCGACGTAGGAGACGACATTTAAAAAAAAAAAGTATTCCTGTGTGAGTGTTGTGCATTAATTGGGTATAGTGGGGGGTGCAAATGGCATGTCGTGAGTCAATGGGTGTTTTAGATTGTGAGTGTTGAAAGTGAGGATGTTGATGTGGCACTAGGTAGGGCCCAAATGTCACGTTGCCATACCCATTGCTCTAAGAGGCCTAAGTGATTGAAATTTTGTGTTTTGCGAAAGATGTTCAAAACTATTTTACTTATCTCTTGAAATAAACAACTCTGATAGTGATTTGGTGTAATGATGTTTAATTTGCTAGTTTTAAACATATCTTAAATATTTTATGAACTTAGTATTAGGCAAATTGATATGGTATGTTATTATGCATATTTCATAGTTAGTTTTCATATGATGTTTTGTGTTTTTGTTGCATTTCATTAACCCATGGGTTTACCCGTGGGCATGGGCAAAAAATTGTACCCGCTGGTGGGTGACGGGTGAGAAAAACTACGAGTGCAGGTGATTGGTTAGAAGTACCTGTGTCCATAGCCCGATGGCGTCATTCCTAATTATTACTATCAAAGTTGACCCTAGACCCTAGTTCATAAAGATTGGTTATCCGGAACTTGAATATTTTTGTGGTAAAGACTAAAGACCAAATTTTCACATTTTTTGGGCGACAAAAACTTTATATATATCTTCTTCAAATTCAGTTGTATGTTGTAAAAAAGACATTTATGCAGTTGCATTTCTAATTATATGAATGCATATCTTGTGGAGCAAACTTAGTTGTGGGACGCAAAGTAGGATCGGATGTGAGCTCTGGATATTTTCTTATTATATGATGAGTTGCATATAAACACTTATAGATGGAATTTTGTGATATTGTTATGTGATGATAGTTGCACGCTCATCATCTTAGTGTTCTTTCATGCAGCAAATAAGACATGAAACAAATGTAGTATATACAACGAGCCACATACAAGCATATTATGCAAACAAGCATATTGGAAAAACAGAGAGTGAAACCATCATCTGATACACGATTTCAAAATTACCGAAAGCCATCTTCCACGACCTTCAAAAATTCGCGAAAACTAAGCTTACCGTCTTTGTCAGCATCATAGCTAACAATCATCCTTCTACAATCGCTTTCACATATATGTAAAAAGCCCATATTGGAAAGCACATTTTGTAGCTCTTTTGCATCTACGTAGCCATCATTGTTCTTATCAAACACGCTAAACGCTTGTTTAACTTCATCTAAGCTTGGCTCGTCCTCCACAAACAAATTCACCATTTCATCCATATCAAGAGCCTCCCTTTGGTCATCAGGATCCCAAAACGTTCCCAATCTTTCCATTATAGTCTTTGGATTCACTCCTAACGCCTTTTTCTTACCCGGGCCATTCTCAACACCACGAACGTTCGTTACATGAGCTTTTTCGTGTAATGTGGCTGCCGCGCAAGTCTTTGTTGGGGGTGTATCAATGATAAACTGAAACAAAGGACGAGCAAAAAGCGAATACAAGTCATGTAACAAGATAAACCATTCAAGAACCATGAAAGATAGGAATATATACACGAAAATCATATTGTTAGTTCCTAAAATCTAGAATTGTTAGTCATTAACTTAGTATGGCACGATGAAGAAGTGGCGGATCCTTTGCTCTATATAGAAAAAAAAGATTGTTAAATTGTGTGGAAAATATACATACACTTGTACCACGTTGTGACTAGAAAGCGACATTTGCTTTGCTTGAATCTTCGAGGGGAGCTTCCTAGCAATATCGTGATAATTAATTTAAGGAATAACGTCCATATGTTAGGATGATATAGATTTAAAAATTTCCATTGACAATTATTGGCCGGTAATATAATTTAAACGATGACATAAAGGGAAACAAATGAAAATGACCTAAATTTCGTGTTATATATACTACAGATTTTATCTCTTTCTCAACCCATTGGATGAAATCTTATCAAAATTTAGACGTTCTTTTCCATCACAATGACTTTTCATCGCGATTGAAACATATCTATCAACCGTTCCATATGTCACTAGATGAAATTTTCAAGCCTACTTGTGAATACTTTACGATACATGGTTAAATTTTCACTTGGAAGAAAATAGATGGTATATGACAAAGTTGGTTCAGCAAACATTTTCAGCAGAAATTTCTAGGAAATGAATGCTAAAGTCGCTCTTTTTTAAGTCTTTGTCTAATCATTATATAATAGTATCAAATTTCAAAATGCAAAATATATATAAAGTCTCTTGGTTACAATTCCTTCACAAAAAATACACTAGCAATAAATCAGGGACCCACAGAAAAAAATCATGACCTACAAAAAAAATTAAGGACCCACATTTATAGCACAAAATTGTAGCCAATTGGCTACAATTAATTGTAGCTAATATATTCCAATATATAAAATCTCTTAATTGTTGATGATATCATGAAACTTTATATCATCTATTTTCCTCTCATACTTTTTCTTGTTTTCGTAAGTGTTGAAATCTTGTTTAAAATTTACTCCTACTACTTTTTCATTTATTAAATAGGAGAGTTATTTTACATATCAAACTTTTTTTACATATCAAGAGACGCATTCCTACCATTCATTTAAAATGAAATCAATGGTTGATATTAAAAGTATTTTAATATTTCACATATTTTTTATAATTTAAATTTCTCATGAACCGTTAATCGTTAGATAAAACAAATTATACCGTCATGACCAGCATTTAATTATCTATTTATAGACAGGAACTTTGAAATACCTTTGACAAACTTTTTGTTTTTCGATTTTTCACGTTTTTTCTTTTTTTTTTTTTCTTTCTTTTTTCTTCGTATATAAAAATAGCATGAGAAATCACGTGTGATTAAACACTAATTTGTATATTCTAATAATATTTCATTTGATATTAGTGTTAAATCACATATGATATTACAATTTTTTTTTTAACGGCAAATTTTATAAGCAAACTTAGCAAGATGCTAGAAAAGACATTACAAGGAAATTAAATGAGGATTTTTCATCCAACTCTCCCAAGAAAAAAAACGATTACATCTACTAGAACACCAATTAAAAGAGCGCGAAACTATATCATCAAAAATCACAGAACGTCTAGGAGAAGTCTCTGCGAAAATAGTTTGATTCATGTAATATGTGTTAAATCACATATGACACTAATATCAAAAGAGATATTATTAGAATATTCAAATTAGTGTTTAATCACATGTGATTTTTTCATGCAAATTTTAATAACGAAAAAAATGTAAAAAAAAGGTGAAAAACGCGATTTTTTTTTTTTTTGAAAGTATATCAAAGTGCCTATCTATAAAAAGATAATTAAATGATCGTCGTAATGGTATTTTTTTTTCGCTTAACGATTAACGGTTTAAAAGATATTAATATTTAAAAAAAAATGAAAATGAGTTTTTTAAACTGTTGGAATTAATCTCATCAATTATATTAAATAAAGATGGAAAATGAAGATTGATCCCTTGCTATGTAAAAACAGTTTGGTATGTAAATGATCTTTAATCTTTATCAAAATGGTGCATCTTACTGTAACCATCACTATTTTATTTATGTAATGTATCTTACGTAAGTTAATTAACAACATTAGAGTGTTGGTTATCATGAATTAAGTACCCAAGCCATCTAATGTGGCATCAAGCCAAACCCATGACAACCCCCACCTTACGCCAAACCATTCGCCAATTCTTTGGCTTGAGCTTAGAGATTTTTTTATTTATTTATTTATTATTATTTTTTAATTGGATTTTTTTTGTTGAGTTTGTGTTTTAATTTGGTATCATGAGTTTCAAAAAAGATGTTTTGACTTGAATTATAGAGTGGGTTTTTGGATGTTTTGATGAGTTAACATGATGTGACACTTAAAAAAAGTCGTGGCTTGAGACATGACACCCGAAGCTCTTAGCTATGGATATTAACGTAGGGAATACAATTTTCTTGATTGCTACGCTCCTAAAATTGACTAGTGCCAAGAAATTTCCTCGTAACAATATCCAAGATGCACAGGGCAACCCTTTAACTTAACTTACGAGGATAAAAGAACAAGTCAAAGTTAAGGTCGGCCTTGTAAAAGCATTTTTTTTTTTTTTTTTTTTTTTTTTTTTACTTGGGTTCCGACTCGACATTGCGAGCCGACTAATCCCAGGGCGACTACCCTTTTGGATAGCCCGGAATCATCGCAGGTGAACCTCCGTGGCCACATGGGGATTAATTTTCTCCCCAAAATTTGAACCTGGGACCTCCAGGGACTTTAAACATTTAGAGCTACACAAGTAGGTAGTTCACTAAATTATATCATTATTCTGGAAATTAGTAGAACGTTCTTGCATTCACTCTTTTATTAAAGAGAGACGTTGGTGACTATTACACGGTAATAGATATGATATATATGTTCATAGCCGTCGATGATAGCATAAAGGTAGGATAACGTCAATTGTTAGTGACATTCGAATTATATCCGATTAATGTAAATGGCATTTTCGTTTACGCAAGGTTTGAACTTGTCATCTCAAGGCTCAAGCCAATTTTTTCCACCACAATAACAAACTCTACTTTCACAATCCACATTCTTCGAATGAATCGGCCACACATAAATGCTACTCCGTATCATGCTTAAACATAATATACCCGATAATTTAATATGTACAACTTGTAAATCAAATTTAATCACGATCATATGTTTTAACTGTCTGTATGTAGTTTTTGCTACAATGCCAATCACAACTAACTTTTTTTTGAATGGCAGCATATTATTAAAAAATAAACTAGCAAGGAGCTAGCAACTACAAAGGCGATTTCAGCAATCAGTCCAACTAATACATTTTTTCCCTCTAAACTTATACCAAGAAAAAGAATATTAACGAATAGAATAAAAAATATCACATATCCTCATAACTTGAGAATTGAAAACGATATTATTCCTAAAACGTCAAATGGTCCAACATGAAGCTGCGAAAATGATATAGGCTCGGTCCTTCTCGTCTTTTGGAGCTTGAGACGCCAAAAACCAAGAATCCCAATCATTGCAAGAAGCAAACACCAGGAACTTTAAGTCACACCAACCACGAACTAACCTCCAAATATTAGAAGCAGTAGCACATGAAAAGAAAACATGAGCATTCGACTCAGCAAATCCATTGCAAACCGGGCACGTAATAGACTCAATTTCTAAACCCCTAGAGGAGAGGTTTAGACGATGAGGGAGCTTGTCTAGAGACAACCGCCACATAAAGATGTTAACTTTCCGCAGGAGAACCTTAAACCACCTCGTGCATATTGGAGACGAAGGGAGCATGCAATCATCAAAAAAATTTCGGGCAACACTAACTGAGTAGATGTTATCCGAGGAGAGGGTAAAGAAGAGAGAATCACGGTCTACAATAGTATCCAAAGAACTGATTTCAATCAAAAGATTATTGAAATCAGCCTGCGTTCTTCCAGAAAGCATAGGCCTACTCCAATCCCACAACCAAGATCCATTTGCAATGCGATCACTAATTAAGCAGTTTTGGTTTCTCTCAAGACGAAATAACCGATTAAACCTGGTACAAAGAGGATAGTCCCCCAACCAAGTATCTTTCCAAAAGCGAATCATAGAACCATCCCCCACATTAAATCGAAAGGAATTCAAAGGGAGGTATCCACTAGAATGAAGATGATAAATTGAACCAACGATACGAGCCCATAAACCATTTGTTTGACAGCCTTTTAAATCGAAGCCCGCTTCTTCACCATGAATCGATTTTAGAACTTTAACCCACAAAGCAGATGGAGAATTTAACAAACGCCATCTCCATTTGAGAAGGAGCGAGAGGTTGAAAGCTTTAAGGCTTCCCACACATAAACCTCCTTTATCGAGAGAAGCTAAAATAGAAGACCATTTGATCCATGCCAACTTCCTTTTATCAGCAGACGCACCCCAAAAGAACGAAGCACGGATACTTTCGAGAGCATTAATGACCGCATTAAGGGCTTTATAAATAGACATAAAATATAAACCAAGGCTTCCAAGCACAGATTTAATAAGAGTAAGGCGGCCTCCTGAAGATAACATATTAGCTTTCCATCCTGATAACCTAGCTTTAAAACGATTAATCAAAACATTCCAATTTGAAATTCGGCCCATGTTCGAACCTATAGGTAAACCAAGGTAAGAAAAAGGGAAGACTACTAGATGAACAACTAGTACCAGCAGCTAAACGAGCAACTTCTGGAGGAGGGACACCCACTCCATATAGATTCGACTTGTTGATGTTGATTTTGAGGCCTGATGCGAGGTGAAAAACGTTTAGAATACGTATGATATTATCCATATCATTTTGGTTTCACTCAGAAATAATAATAACGTCGTCCGCATAAAATAGGTGGGATAAACGAATACTAGGAGATCCAACACAAGCACCCCTGAACATATTTTCCATCAAACCGTCCCTAAGAGTAATGTGGAGGCCTTCCATAACTATAATAAATAAAAAAGGCGACAATGGGTCTCCTTGCCTCAACCCTCTTCTTAGCGAGAATTCTGACGTAGGACTTCCATTAATGAGGATAGAAGCCCTAGAAGACACTAACCCTGCTCTAATCCATCTGCGCCAATTGCTACTGAAACCCAGCTTATCCATGACGTGGTCTAAGAAACGCCAACTTACAGAATTAAACGCCTTTTCGAAATCAACTTTAAACAACAACAATTTCTTCTTTCGCTTCTTATACCAATCTATAACCTCGCTAAGAATAAGAGGGCTATCAAGATTTTGACGACCCGAAATAAAGGCCGATTATTCATGACTGATGATCGAGTCAATAACCTTTGAAAGCCTATTTGCCAAGATTTTCGCGACAATCTTGTATTGAAAACCAATAAGGGAAATAGGTCTGTTGTTAGGATTCGATACACTGTAAGGTGGTTAAACCTTTGCAACTTTGTGTGTATGATATATTGAGTGAATATGATTAAGTATGCGGAATCTACTTAATCACACTTAGAAGGTTATTATGGTTATGGAAATGGAACAGTTATGTTTGTTATATGACAATGAACAATGAACGCTTATCACCAAACGATTCAATATTATTAAGATAATAATACGAGTGATCTTGAGTTATCACTAGGGTTACAACCTTGAATCTTATGTTTCTATGACTTTGTGATATTGTTTGTGTTTGTTCTATGTTCTTAACAGATATTACAATTTGAAGTTACTTGTGTCACTTGATAACTAGAACTAAACTAAGATCTTCTTTTATAGTCCAAGAAGATCTTTACAATGATGTTAAGTCTTGTCAAACTTTATCGAGCTACTTGATAGCTAATGTATGTCAGTAACTAAGATACAACATGTATCTAAGTTTACAACTTGTTATAAGAATATAAGATAAAGACTGAGCACATGGGGTAAGATATTATCTACCGTGTATTATTGACTTTCAGTCAACCAGACTTAATATCTTCATCAAGCAGACTTAACTCTGTTAGTCACCAGAATTAACACTTGACTTAACCACCAGACTTAACTTCAACGACCAGACTTAACCAGCAGATAACCAACAGACTTAACTTTGGAACTCACCAGACTTAACTCTACTGCTACCAGATTTAATCACTTGAGAGATTTTCCCGATACTTAAACTTCAAAATATTTAATTCCCAACAATCCTCCTCTAAACATGTGAATCCATTTCAACATGTTTTCTGAATTAAATGAGGAATTGTGAAGATCTTTCAAACACTTCATAGTCAGACCCTTGGACTGAACTTTCTTCTATTCTGAAAGGTTAATATCTAACTCAGTAACTCATCTGCTTTCTGATCTTTGACTTCAAAAATATCAATACACATCTTCAGGCTTCAAACATTGACCTAAAAGATGGTGCAATTTCCTTGGATGGAGGAATTATAAGAGGCAATGGTGCTGTGTATCTTGGATACTTGTTTCAACAAGTGAAATCATCTATTAGCATGCCTTTGCAAGTGATGAACAAACGTAGTGAACTGAAATTGAAACTGAAAGCTCTCTTCCTTTGACCTAGATAGAACTTTCTCCTTTGGAATGCTTCATCCCTTCTGAATATATAGAATACTCCAGAATCAGCTCTATTCTTGTCATTTTCAACTTCCATGTCATCATCTTGTATGCTCTTGTCTTTTCCTCCCTTTCACTAGTTAATCTTCCTTGGGCTTTATTTCCTCCCCTGAGATGTTTCCTCCCCTGAGATGCAAATAACATTTCCTCCCCTGTTTGGAAGATCTCTCACAATGTACCAAAATATTGCTCTCCCCATCATCTGAGCTATCACTTAGAACTTGTTATCAGACAATGTTGTACATGTAGCCATCAATTCCTTAAGAGTTTAATTTGTTGCCCTCATCACTTCTAGGTGTGTTAACTCATATGAGAGGTGATTCATGGGGCAATAACTCATAATCCATCATTTGATGGTTTTCTAAGTCATTTTTATTTCAAAAATCTTTTTAAGAAATTTTTTGACTTTTAGCGGTATGCATATGATTTTATTATGAAAAATCATACTGCTTTCAACCATTTTGAAGGGATTAAGTGTATAACAGACACTTAATCAAAATTTCGGTTTAATGCAACCTCTGGTTGTGTGAGAACCAATGTTTTCAGTTATAAATAACTGCCTGTGTAAAGATAAACCTATTCAAAAGGCTTTCTTGACAGGGTTTCCAGCTCATAGCAATTGTTGCCTCTAACACAAGTGTTAGATTTACTTTTACTAGCTGTTCTTTCTGTCAGATGTCCTTAGACTTGCTCATTATACTTAAAAGTATAAAATGATAGAAAGTGAGTTGAATCAGTTACTTTCTGATCAACTAAGTCATCAATTCAATGTGAAATATGATAACCAGGTTTCAAGAAAGATGTTTTAAAGAATTAATTAACTTAGGTGTGAACCTTTGTTAAGAATTCCCAAACTCAGTCCATCATAAACCTGTTATGGCAGCAACTAGAACACACTCTGCTGCTTCCATTTCACTTGAAATTTCCTTTGTGCTCAAATTGTCATACCTGAAATTGTTAGTCTAAAACCAAAAGAACAATGTACAAAGTACTTGTCTTATATTAGAATAAACATATAACTAACTGTATGAAATAACACAATTTTAAAGTAATAGCTAGTACAAATTTACAAAGACAACAGTACAAACAAAAATTTAACTACCAGACTTAATTGGGTAACCACCAGAATTAACTGAGTAATCACCAGAATTAACCACACTGGTATACAAAAACACATAGATTGAAAAATTTAAGTATTAAGCATTCCAATACTTGCTACCAAGTACTGAAATCTTTCAACATCAAAAGCTTTTGTTAGCAGATCTGCAAAGTTGTGTTCTGAAGCAATTTTCATTACTTGAATTAACTTTTTCTCATTGCAATCTCTAATAAAATGATGTCTAATTTCAATGTGTTTTGTTTTAGAATGTTGTACTGGATTTCTAATAATACAAATTGTACTACTATTATCAATATGAATGACAGTGTTCATGAAATTGTACCCATAGTCAAGAAGTTGGTTTTGAAGCCATAGAACTTAAGCACAGCAACTTGCAGCAGCTACATATTCAGCTTCAGTTGTTGAATTAGCCACAATTGTTTGCTTCTTACACTGCCATGAGATAAGTCTACACCCTAGGAATTGACATCCTCCTGTGGTTGACTTTCTGTCCAAGCTAGCACCAACATAATCACTATCCGAAAATGCTACCAAGTCAAAAGGTGATTCCCTTGAATACCATAGACCCAACCTAGGTTGACCCTTGAGATATCTAAAAATCCTCTTGACTGTTGTTAAATGAGAAACCTTTGGAGTTACTTGAAATCTTGCACAAGCACAAACAGAGAACATGATGTCAGGTCTTGATGATGTGAGATACATCAAAGATCCTATCATAGATCTGTATGTGTGTACATCCACATTTTCTCCATCTAAATCTTTTGGAATTTGTTTCTCAGAATCCATTGGTGTGCTTGCCATTTTTGAATCAGCAAAGTTGAACTTCCTAAGTATCTCAGCAACATATTTATCTTGACTAATAAATATGCCTTCATACGACTGTTTAACTTGCAAACCCAAAAAGAATGTAAGTTCCCCCATGGAACTCATCTGAAACTTATCATGCATAAGCTTCTCAAACTCCAAACACATCTCCTTCCTTGTAGATCCAAAGATAATGTCATCCACATACACCTGCACTAACAGAAGATCCTTCTTGTGTTGTTTGATGAAAAGTGTCTGATCAATCTTTCCTCTTTGAAATCCATTTTCTTTTAAATAGGAAGCCAGTGTTTCATACCATGCTCTAGGTGCCTGATGCAGGCCATATAGAGCTTTTACTACTCTGTACACTTTGTCTGGATGGTCAGGATCAATGAACCCTGGAGGTTGTGAGACATACACCACTTCTTCAATTGTGCCATATAAAAATGCATTCTTGACATCCATTTGGTAAACTGTGAAGCCTAAAAATGAAGCATAAGCTAAGAAAAGCCTAATTGCCTCAAGTCTTGCTACTGGAGCAAAAACTTCATCATAGTCTATATCTTCTTGTTGTGTGTACCCTTGGGCTACTAATCTAGCCTTATTCCTAATCACTATTCCCATTTCATCCCTTTTATTCTTGAAAACCCATCTAGTGCCAATTACCTTTGCATCCTTAGGTAAATCAACGAGCACCCATACTTTCTGAATCTTGAACTGAAGAAGCTCCTCTTGCATAGCTTCTACCCAGCTAGAATCATCTAAGGCTTTCAGAATGTTCTTTGGTTCAGCTTGAGAGAGAAAACATACAAACAAGCAAGAGTTTGAAAACTCATGCTGTTTTGAAGCATAAAGGGCATCAAGAAGCCCTTGTTGGTCTGAAGACTTCAGTTGTTGCCTTGTCTTCACCCCTGATTGTACATCTCCTATCACATTTTCTAGGGAGTTGACTTTGTGAATTCTGGTGTGTGGAGTAAGTGGAACATGATAGTTTGGTGGGAGATTGCTCAAATCCACCTCATCGTTTGTTAATTCTGCTTCCTTTGTTAATTCTGCTGCTTCAGTTAAGTTTGTTTCTTCAGATAAGTCTGTTTCAGCAGCATTATTGATAGCAGAACTATTTTCTTGTTCCTTTGCTCCATCTTCTTTGCTTTCATCTTCAACATCTTCTTTAGCTTTACCAGAAGAAGATTCACCAATTGTTCAAGTTGATTCCACACTTGTACTTGACCATATTGGTATCCACACATAATCTTGATTTGTCTCCTTTTCTAACCTTGTCTCATCTGTTGCTTGTGAACCTGAAAAATCATTAGTTTCTGCAACAACAGGCACATAATTCATTGATTTGGTTAGAGTCTCAAGATCAAATAGCCATGTTGGTCCTTGACCTTCTACATTGGATTTATTCTCCAAAAACTCCACATGTAGGTTTTCCTCTATAATCCTAGTTCTTGTGTTGTATACTCTAAATGCTTTGCTATTAAGAGAATATCCAACAAAGAATCATTCATCTGCTTTACCATCGAATTTTCCTAAATGGTCTAAGGTATTGAGAATTGTCACATGACATCCAAAAGGTCTAAGAAATCCTATTACAGGAGTTCTACCTCTAAAAAGTTCATATGATGTCTTATTGTGAGGCTGTACAACTAAAACTCTATTTTGAACATGGTAAGCAATGTTGACTGATTCAGCCCAAAAAGTTATAGGTAGCTTAGAATCAGCTAACATAGTTCTAGCAGCTTCTATTAGTGTTCTATTCTTTCTCTCAACAACACCATTCTGTTGTGGAGTTCTAGCAACACTAAATTCTCTCCTAATACCTTTTTGTTTGCAGAAATCATCCATAACTCTATTCTTAAACTCTGTCCCATTATCACATCTAATGACTTTCACTTTCTTGTCTACTTGGTTTTCTATCTGTGTAATGAATGTCCTAAAAATGCTAGAAGTTTCATCCTTAGAACCTAAAAAGAAAACCCATGTAAATCTGCTATAGTCATCAGTTATAACAAGACAATATCTCTTATGCATTATACTACTTACTGAAACAGGTCCAAATAAGTCCATATGAAGCATAAACAATGATTGATTGATAGAGTTAAAAAACTTGGGCTTACAAGTGGCTTTGTGTTGTTTGCCTTTAAGACAAGCAATGCATGTTTGATCATTTTCAAATCTTTTGTGAGGTAAACCTCTTACCAAACCATTCTTAACAATTTTATTTATGGTTTTGAAATTAATATGACCAAGCCTTCTATGCCATTTCATTGATCGGCCCCAAACGGTCAACTTATATTGACCAAGGATATTAGACAACAAGAGTCAAACAATCTAGGGCACGATGCAATTTACCAAAGGAGTTTAGTGTATCCCCGGGTCGTTATGTCCCAACGAGGTGTGTAAACTGAAATAGATTGAATTTGTGATCGGGTGATAATTGAACAGAAAAGGTTTTGAGTGATTTATACTAAGGAATAAAAGAAAATAGCTTAAATAAGCTAAATGGGAAATATAAAAACGGGATAATTTTGGATTTTTGATTTTTGAAATTGATAAAGTACTTAATTATAAGCACTTTTTATAAAAGACGATATTTTTGAAAACTTAAAATAAGCACCGAAAAAAGTAGAATAAAGTGAAAAACGGGCTAAAAGCTGAAATATATGGAAATCTAATCTTACAAGTGCAAAATTATTTTTCTTAAATCCTAAATAATAAAAGAAAATTTTAGAAAAAAGATTTATATTTTTCTGACTTTTATATTTTTTATTATGAATTAAAAACTATTAGAAACTAATTAAAAGGATTAAAAATAGTAAATGACTTGGGAAAAATATGAAAAATTCAAGGTAAATACTATATGATAGCAGAATACTAGGAAAATTTTAAAAAGTTAGATAAGCCCACTAATAAGCTGAATGGGCTAATAAGCAGTTTGAAAATAAGCACAAAAATAAGCTAATAAGCACTAGAATGCACCAAAAGATCAGGTATAGTGTAATAGACCTAAACAAACCTAATTCAACTTAAAAAACTAAAATAAGCCCAGGCCGTCAGCCAAATCGAGTAACGAGCAGCTTGTATTATTGAGACAGAAACAAGGCTAAATGGCTTACTTCTAGCTGAATTTTAAGACACTAAATAAGCAATTTAACACAAAGTAAGCATAGATATGAAAAGCCTGCTATGTGGGCTTTCCAAAAAGCCAACAATCTCAGCTTAAGCTTAAGTGAGGAACAAGTTAGGGGCTTGTGAAGTAGAGCTTATGGAACTGAGGCTGCTGATTGCTCAGTATACAGGGCAAAAATGCCCTTTTCAAGCCACTGAATAGCTGGTAAGAAAAATTCTAAAAATTAAACTAAAAATATTACTAAGTACACAAGCTAGGGAACTATATGCGTGATAACTCCTTACGATGAAGAAATGAAAAATAAACGAAAACTGGGCTGAAAATGGAAAATACGAAAAATGTGCAGAATTTGTTACTGATGTGGCTGATTTTTGCAAACTATTGAACAAGGCTATAGGGGACTTAAAGCATACTTAGAAAGGAGCAAATGGAACCTGAGAAATGTAAAAAGGACTCCCAAATAAGCCCAGCTTATTGGGAGCTTATTCTGGCAGTTTCACTGCCTATTTCCTGCATAACTCAGTTCCAATCCTGCAAAAGGCTATAAAACAAATAGAAAGGTACTGAAAACAGCTTATACCATTGTAATAAGCTAAATCAAAACTAATGAAAGTGCATTTGAACAGTAACAAACCAAATCTACCCATTTTGACTATTATACCAAACACACCTTAAATGAAACTGTTATGAAATTTAAACTGAAACAAATTAAAACAAGCTAAGATTAAGCAAGACAGATTAACAACTAACCATTTTAAGCAATAAAAAGTGATTTTTAATAAAAATTAAGCAGTCTAAATAGCAGTTCTAATATTAAGCTGTTTTTGGCTTTTTTGAAGATTTTTTAGGTAAATAATTAACATGATATTGAAACTAAATATAAACTGATATTAAAAGATGTAATAAGCATATATAAGCAAAATAAGTAAATAAGCAGAAAAATAAGCAAATGTAGAGTGACGTTGACCAGAATTGACTTTGGTTGACTTTTTACTCAGAACCTCAAAAACCTTTAATTACTTCTTCAATTACATTAAATAAGCTACTAAGAGATTATTCAACAACTTATATAGCTTTAACTTATTAAAACAGTGATGAACAAAAATGGCGGGAAATTCAGTTAAGCTTATAAACATGAAATGGTTTTAATTGAATACTTGAAATATAATTTAGATTGCTTATACAACTTAAATTTAACAAAACCCAGAAGAAAATTACATTTAAACTATGAAATACGACATTAATTTAATTTTCTTAAACTAACTAAAATCTACTACTCTTCTCTCTACTTCTTGGAGTACTCTTATACTTCAAATATCTTCCTTGGGACCCTCTGAGTGAATCCCAACTCTTCATTTTCCTCAATTAATCCCAACCGTCCATGTGTAATTTTGGTGCCAGAATATCAATAGCAGGTTTTTTTCAATTAATGATTCTTGGGAGATTGTGGAGGTGGAGGGGACAAAACGTGAAGTAGCATGGAGCTAGAGGTGAGGTGGAAGTAGCTATGGCAGCTGGAAGGCTGAGGTGGAGAAGAAAGGCGGGTTTTAGGGAGGTTTGACTTTCTGGGTTACTGTACATATTTGACCTTCTTTATTTAACTTCTGCCTTTGACTTTTCTGGTCAAACTTGGGTTAAATTTGGATTTTGGGAATGGAAATGGGTTAAGGGTTAAAGAAAAATGGATTTTGGAAATGTTTAAACTTCAGGGACCAAAATTGCCATTTTCTGAAACTTCAGGGACCTTTTATGTCATTTTTAAAACTTGAAGGACCTGTTTTGCCATTTCTTTAAAACTTTCATCCAAGGACCAATATTGTAAAATTTGAATAGTTTAGGGACCTTGAATGATATTTTTAACACCAGGGACTATTTTTGCCAATTTCTGAAAGTTAAAGGACTGAAATTGACAATTATGCAAACTATGTTCGTTTTTCAACTGTTTTTAATCCTTTTGCACATGAAACACATAAAAACACAGTCAAATGATATTTTCTGTATTTTGAAGCATATTTGCATGTTTTTAAATGTTTTTGTAGTCTAAATGTGACAGAAATGATGAGTATTTAGACACTCATCAATCCCCCACACTAAACTATTGCTAGTCCCTAGCAATCTTTTATGAAAATTTAATGGATTTTACGTCTCTTTACCAAAATCCATTACTTCTGGAGTAGCCAATGTTTTAGTATGTGATACTTTGGTACAATGATAACCAAATGATTTTGAGCAAATCATCAGCTGTCAACGGATTTGATTTGTCTTTACCAAAAGCCGTTTGCTTCTGGACTAGCCAACTCTTAGATAAAATACAGTTATTATCTTTGGTGAGCTGATTACCAATCATGGTTTTTCATTGCCTTTACCACAAGCCATAACCTTGTGGGCTAGCCAACTCTTCACTTATAAAGATATGGTGAGTCGAATACCATACAATTTTTGGCAAATTGTAAGCCATAAACGGATTTGATTTATCTTTACCAAGAGCCGTTTGCTCCTGGATTAGCCAATCCTTATGTGGGTTAGACATGGCGGACTGATAACCATTTATTGCGTTCTAAGTGAGAAAAAATTTTAAAATTTTGGCCAAAATGGGGGAATAGGGCACTAGAAGGTACAATGTGACAAAATTCGCCAGAATTCCCCCCAACACTTAGAACTGAATATTGCCCTCAATATTCAAAGTACCGGTTGTTATGCCGACACTTAGAACGTAAAAAGGTAATACTAATAGCCATTATTTTATATATACATTTTTTTTTAACTTATATTACATATATACAACATGTGGGGCATCTCCCCCACACTTGGGTGGTAGAACAGAGAAAGAAGACAGAAATATGGGTGAAAACCCATATGGTGTGCTAATATTTTTGTTCACCGAGTCACTAGCTTGACTCGACCCCGCATTCATTGGTTCTTGGGGAAGCATGTGGAAGAGAAAATCTCCATCGGACTCTCATTCAAGATGATTGGATAATCATTGAAGTACGTGAAAGTTCCACACCGATGAGATATACATAGAGATCCGGCTCACAATTGATAAATGAAAATGCCGGGGTCAAAGATAGTGTCTTCATTCCCGAAGGAGTGAAGAACAGGAGAAGTCACCGTGTAGGTGAAGAAAAGAAAGAAAGTCATGATAAAAATCATGACTAACTCATCATCATCAGAAGGAGAATTCATGATTTCTAGATCATGAATCTCATCATTTAAGCTCGGTTGATCAAGACATATTCTGGTCGGGAGGGATGGAATTTTGAGATTAATCAAATTCTCAGTGTTGAGAATATTTCCCTCCAGGACATAAAGATAATCTTTGTCAAGATCAAAGTAGAAGTTATCATACACCGGCGGAGATATGATATGAGTGAGTTCATCGGAGAACTCCTCAAAGGTGAATGAATCATATTCGGATTTGATGTGAGTGAGTTCATCAGCGAACTCCTCAAATGTAAATGATTCATAATCGGGGAGAGAATTATGAGAATGAGAAGTGGTATTGCCACTAATTTTCTCTCCCATCTGATCAAAACAGAAGGCTTCCATTTCCGGAATAGAATCATCGGAAAATATGTCACTATCCTTTATGGGGATAGGAGATGAAATGGATTTTTCTTTGAAAGCCTCAATTTTAGAAATGAGAAGATTGACAGTCAATAATGTTGCTCGAAGAGCTTCATCTTTGATTTCAGTGTCAATTTCTTCATCATTCTCTTCTTCTAAGCTGACTGGCTCAGAAGGAAATTCCTCCATATAAATGATGTCTCCACAAGATAACGAATCGTCATCATTATAATCGGAGATCATCTCAACATGATCACTTGGGAAGACAAGAGGAGGAGGGATATCACACATTTGATCAAAAGTTCCCTGTGACTCACTTTGGATTGGGACAAGGTTCTCAACACTAGACTTTATGAATACGTCCGATTCCTTTTCAGGAATTGTGTCAAGATGCTCGTCCCCCATGTTAAGAGAGTTAGTGGGAACCTCGGGTGTGATAACAGTAGACTGAGGAAGTTGAGAAGTACTAGCAGTCATGGATTCTACAAGTTCCATTTGTTCTTTTGCTAGCAGTTCCTCCATAGACTTTTCTCCCTGTATTTCCACGAAAGGAATCTCAACTGATGAACTTGATGAATCTTTTTGAAGAATATCAATGATATCTTCATCATCACTGTCATCATCGTCATTGATAAGAACAGCATTGCGGAAATTGGCACGTGCTCTAGCTGCTCGTAGTTCGGCTGATGTGTGAAAACCGAAAGGTTGACATTGATTATCAGCATGAGGATTTTCTTGGGCACGTTTATCTTCCTTTAAATTTTTTAATAATTCCAGAAGACCAAGGAGAATGTTTTGAGGAATATCTTTGTTAGAATTGTCATTAGGAACACACTCATAGACATCCTCATTCATTTGGTACTGTGGAGGTTGGTCTGGAATGTCATAATTGTTACAAGGAAATGGATTCCTTATTTGACAATTAGAGCTGAAATGTTGACCTCCACAGTACTCACAACAAAATGATTGTTGTGGCTGGTCATGTGAATAATATGGAATTTGGTCATTTCCAAAGTCCTGAGTGTTACCAGAAAACTGTTCATAGACAAACGTGTTCCCGGTTTGACACTCAAATCCTTGATGAGGACCTCCACAAAATTCACATGAATATGTCTGTATTGGATTTATGAATCTGTTGCATACAGTACAATATCCACTTCTACAGTTATTTCCACATTTTTCACAAATGCATCGGAAACAACGATAGCTGTTCTCCATCGGGATTTTGCAATAAAAGCATATGTCCCCGAGAGATGCCATAAGAGAGATAGAAGAAGTTAGAATCAAACGGATAGAGGGTAAAGAAATAAAGAATCAAAAAGGGTAAGAGGGTAAAGATGAATATTTTTGGGTTTTTTTTTTTTTTTTTTTTTTTTTTTTTTTTTTTTTGTTTGTTGAAAACTTGAATAAAAATGTTTTTTTGGTAATCGTTTAGTCAAACGAATTAACTTCACGATTATTTTGGTTTTTATATGAAAAATATGAAAATATGGACAAGGGTGGTAAATATACAATGGGTGTATATTTAACAATCACTGATACTTCAAATTCGTTTTACGCAGCACACCCCCCCGGCAGCGGCGCCAAAATTTGATCGGCCCCAAACGGTCAACTTATATTGACCAAGGATATTGGACAACAAGAGTCAAACAATCTAGGGCACGATGCAATTTACCAAAGGAGTTTAGTGTATCCCCGGGTCGTTATGTCCCAACGAGGTGTGTAAACTGAAATAGATTGAATTTGTGATCGGGTGATAATTGAACAGAAAAGGTTTTGAGTGATTTATACTAAGGAATAAAAGAAAATAGCTTAAATAAGCTAAATGGGAAATATAAAAACGGGATAATTTTGGATTTTTGATTTTCGAAATTGATAAAGTACTTAATTATAAGCACTTTTTATAAAAGACGATATTTTTGAAAACTTAAAATAAGCACCGAAAAAAGTAGAATAAAGTGAAAAACGGGCTAAAAACTGAAATATATGGAAATCTAATCTTACAAGTGCAAAATTATTTTTCTTAAATCCTAAATAATAAAAGAAAATTTTAGAAAAAAGATTTATATTTTTCTGACTTTTATATTTTTTATTATGAATTAAAAACTATTAGAAACTAATTAAAAGGATTAAAAATAGTAAATGACTTGGGAAAAATATGAAAAATTCAAGGTAAATACTATATGATAGCAGAATACTAGGAAAAATTTAAAAAGTTAGATAAGCCCACTAATAAGCTGAATGGGCTAATAAGCAGTTTGAAAATAAGCACAAAAATAAGCTAATAAGCACTAGAATGCACCAAAAGATCAGGTATAGTGTAATAGACCTAAGCAAACCTAATTCAACTTAAAAAACTAAAATAAGCCCAGGCCGTCAGCCAAATCGAGTAACGAGCAACTTGTATTATTGAGACAGAAACAAGGCTAAATGGTTTACTTCTAGCTGAATTTTAAGACACTAAATAAGCAATTTAACACAAAGTAAGCATAGTTTTGAAAAGCCTGCTATGTGGGCTTTCCAAAAAGCCAACAATCTCAGCTTAAGCTTAAGTGAGGAACAAGTTAAGGGCTTGTGAAGTAGAGCTTATGGAACTGAGGCTGCTGATTGCTCAGTATACAGGGCAAAAATGCCCTTTTCAAGCCACTGAATAGCTGGTAAGAAAAATTCTAAAAATTAAACTAAAAATATCACTAAGTACAAAAGCTAGGGAACTATATGCGTGCCAAATTTTAGCTAATAACTCCTTACGATGAAGAAATGAAAAATAAACGAAAACTGGGCTGAAAATGGAAAATACGAAAAATGTGCAGAATTTGTTACTGATGTGGCTGATTTTTGCAAACTATTGAACAAGGCTATAGGGGACTTAAAGCATACTTAGAAAGGAGCAAATGGAACCTGAGAAATGTAAAAAAGGACTCCCAAATAAGCCCAGCTTATTGGGAGCTTATTCTGGCAGTTTCACTGCCTATTTCCTGCATAACTCAGTTCCAATCCTGCAAAAGGCTATAAAACAAATAGAAAGGTACTGAAAACAGCTTATACCATTGTAATAAGCTAAATCAAAACTAATGAAAGTGCATTTGAACAGTAACAAACCAAATCTACCCATTTTGACTATTATAACAAACACACCTTAAATGAAACTGTTATGAAATTTAAACTGAAACAAATTAAAACAAGCTAAGATTAAGCAAGACAGATTAACAACTAACCATTTTAAGCAATAAAAAGTGATTTTTAATAAAAATTAAGCAGTCTAAATAGCAGTTCTAATATTAAGCTGTTTTTGGCTTTTTTGAAGATTTTTTAGGTAAATAATTAACATGATATTGAAACTAAATATAAACTGATATTAAAAGATGTAATAAGCATATATAAGCAAAATAAGTAAATAAGCAGAAAAATAAGCAAATGTAGAGTGACGTTGACCAGAGTTGACCAGAATTGACTTTGGTTGACTTTTTACTCAGAACCTCAGAAACCTTTAATTACTTCTTCAATTACATTAAATAAGCTACTAAGAGCTTATTCAACAACTTATATAGCTTTAACTTATTAAAACAGTGATGAACAAAAATGGCGGGAAATTCAGTTAAGCTTATAAACATGAAATGATTTTAATTGAATACTTGAAATATAATTTAGAGTGCTTATACAACTTAAATTTAACAAAACCCAGAAGAAAATTACATTTAAACTATGAAATACGACATTAATTTAATTTTCTTAAACTAACTAAAATCTACTACTCTTCTCTCTGTGTCTTGGAGTACTCTTATACTTCAAATATCTTCCTTGGGACCCTCTGAGTGAATCCCAGCTCTTCATTTTCCTCAATTAATCCCAATCGTCCATGTGTAATTTTGGTGCCAAAATATCAATAGCAGGTTTTTTTCAATTAATGATTCTTGGGAGATTGTGGAGGTGGAGGGGACAAAACGTGAAGTAGCATGGAGCTAGAGGTGAGGTGGAAGTAGCTATGGCAGCTGGAAGGCTGAGGTGGAGAAGAAAGGAGGGTTTTAGGGAGGTTTGACTTTCTGGGTTACCGTACATATTTGACCTTCTTTATTTAACTTCTGCCTTTGACTTTTCTGGTCAAACTTGGGTTAAATTTGGATTTTGGGAATGGAAATGGGTTAAGGGTTAAAGAAAAATGGATTTTGGAAATGTTTAAACTTCAGGGACCAAAATTGCCATTTTCTGAAACTTCAGGGACCTTTTATGTCATTTTTAAAACTTGAAGGACCTGTTTTGCCATTTCTTTAAAACTTTCATCCAAGGACCAATATTGTAAAAGTTTAATAGTTTAGGGACCTTGAATGATATTTTTAACACCAGGGACTATTTTTGCCAATTTGTGAAAGTTAAAGGACTGAAATTGACAATTATGCTAACTATGTTCGTTTTTCAACTGTTTTTAATCCTTTTGCACATGAAACACATAAAAACACAATCAAATGATATTTTCTGTATTTTGAAGCATATTTGCATGTTTTTAAATATTTTGTAGTCTAAATGTAACAGAAATGATGAGTATTTAGACACTCATCACCAAGCCTTCTATGTCATTTCATTGATTCATCCAATGTGGCCTTTGCAACAAGACAAGTTAAATCCTTTTTGGGAACAATGTTCTTCATGTCAACACTGTACATATTGCCCTTTCTAGAAATTTTAAGAAGTACTTGACTTTCATCAGGCATCTTAAAATCAGGAGAAAGTACTAGACATTCAGTGTCACAGAAAAGAACTTTGTTCTTTTTGTCACACATTTGTGAGACACTAAAAAGATTATAATTTAGCTCTTGTACATAGTACACATCTTCAAAATCTAAATTTCCAGTTTTAATGGTACCTTTACCGGAAATTTTGCCACCAACACCTCCTCCAAAGGTAACATAGCCACCATCTAATGTTTGAAAATCAGAAAGATATGACTTGTTGCCTGTCATGTGCCTGAACATCCACTATCTGAGTATCCTTGATCCTCTTGTTGATCAATTGAATGTTCATGCACAGAAATGAGAAGTATTAGTTTCTTTTGGGGACCCAAGCCATTACTGAATTGGATATGCCTCTTGCATCAATGTAATTTAATCTCTTGAGAACAGTTGATGCAACATTGGATTTAAGAATCCAACATGCTGAGGCCTTAACAGCATTTGCCCTCTTTGCCCAAGCAGCAGACTTAACTACTTGCCTACCAGAATTAACTGCTTGCCTAGCAGAATTAACTGCTGGCTTAGCAGAATTAACTGCTGACTTTGTAGTTGTCCCCTTTTGTTTCCAAACTTGTTTTTGGACCACTGCTTTTGTTTGAATGGGCCTTTGAACAGTCTTTGGTGCATGTTTGTAAGATGTTTTTGCACCCTTAGCTGTTGATTTTGGGTAAACAGTCATATATGGTCTAGCAGAATTAACTTTATTGAAGCCAGACTTAACAGAGACTGTTTTGGATTTTGTTCTATTAACATTAGAACTAGAGTGAAAGTGAGATTTAGGTGTTTGCCTTTTGTAGTTGGTATGTGCTTAAACACATACCTTTATTTGACCAAAACCGGACCCAAATAGACCAAAAACTAACCAATTATGCCAAATATCTCGTGTTTTTGTGTTTATGATTGTGCAGGGATGGATATTGTAAAAATGGACAAATATCGAGATAAAAAGACAAACCGAGCACGGGATTTGTGAAGAGGATTCAAAAGCCGAAGCCGGGGAAGTAATTATGCTTAAAAAGTCAAAGTCAACCCTGAAGAATCATCAATTGACAAAAGAAGCCCTTGGATAACATTTCAAAAACTTGGCAAGATATGGTCCTTGAAGTTTCAGAAATTACATTATTGGTCTTTGCTTTTTACCTAAGCTAAATTTCTTAAACCTTAAAAACCATACACCCGGATTTAATATTAAATCCAATCCAATCACAAACCCATAAGCCCATTTGAACCCACAGCCCAACCTTTCTAATACCCAATCCCACAACCAAATACCCGATCCACCCACTAAACTTTAACCCGGTCAATAGATATTAACTCCCAGTCAAAATTAAAAATACCCACACCCGCCAAACTTTTCCCCAATAGTTACTATTCACTAAGAACCCTAATTTTACCGTACCTCAAAATTACCCCAATTCCCCTATAATTACCCAATGATTAGTGCTTCTAGAAGACTGACGCACATGTCAGGAATATTATGACACTAAGGAATGACAACATGGCAAAAAGAAGCATTCTCATTGGGTGTGACACCTCACACGTTCAATCCAAGGGTTATGATCGATTCTGATGACGAATTAAAGAATGGATGGTGAAGATTAGAGTTCTAGATCTTTCCCCGTGGCTATATAAAGACTCTCTCACTCATTGCTGAAGACGTTAGTTAGATAGTTAGATTTTTAGGCTTAGGAGTAGGATAATTTAGTTTTTAGTTGCAGCTTATTGTATTTTCTCTTCAGTTTTTCAATCATTTGTACTCAATTTCAGTTTTAATGTAAGTCAACCTTAGTCAAACTTCTTATTTAGTGCTTATTTTCTTGCTTAGTCTGCTTATTTGCTTATCTTTTAGCTTACTTGTGCTTCTTATTGATGTTATCTCTTAAGTTCTAGCCTAATTTGCACTTCTTGTCAGTTTGATCTAGATTAGGTAATGTTGGAATAGCTTATAGTAGGTTGAGATCAATTGCTTTGAGGATTTTGCTATAGATAAGTTTGGAAGTTTAGAGTTGAGATTGTGCACTGCTCCCATTAGCTTATTATAGAGATAAGTTGATTTTGGCCTTGTTGTTGCTGTTTTTTTTTTTTTTGAGTTTAATATAGTAAGTCAATTGAGATTCAAGGTTTAGCTTAAGTTCGCATAGGTCTGTGGTTATTTGAACCTGATTTGTCTATCTGCACATCATTATAGTTCAACTGTCTGCATCAGTTTCTAAGGCTTGATTCAGTCCTCATTTGTTTTCAATCATGCTTGCTTCCTTTGTTTCTGGATTATTTGCCATTGGTTCTCAGCTTATCTCACCTTTTTAGACCTCGTTTAAGCTTATTCAAGCTCATAAATTATCTCAAAAGACTGCCTATCAAACCAGTACATACTGATTCATCAGCATGTACTGGTCTTGATTGCCTTCTTTTGTAGTTTATTTATAAGCTCTAAACAAGCTTATCAAGGCCTGGATTTTGGTCTCTAGATAGTTCATAATATTGAATTTACATGTTTTGGCTTTTCTAGGATTTTTGTGCTTATTTAAGGCTTTTGAATTAGGACTGCAAGTTAGGTTTTGCAACTGCTCTGCACAGATCTGTTTTCCCCCCTTCTGTTCAGTTTAGCTTCTGCTTATCCTTTAGTGCTTATTAGCTCGTTTTTGGTTTCCATGCTATTTAGTGGCTTATCTCTCTGAAATCTGAATTTCAGCTTTTCTCTTTAGCTTTTGGACAGAGTTTTGATAGCTTAAAGTAAGCCACACAGGTTGATTTAGCCACAACAGCCATTAAGTTTCTCTAGCTTGTTAGTTGCTTAATCAGCTTATTTAAACTGCTTACTTAGAATTTCATAGCTTCTTTAGATTCCCTTTAGACCCCCATTAGCTTATTTAGTCCTTTAGTACAGCTTGTAGCTTTTAAAACTAGCTTTTCAATTTCCAAATTATCCATTTTAGCTTAATTAGACTGAAATGCTTATTTTCTGCTTATTTTAAACTGTTTTCCCTTCCTCTTATGTTTCCTAGATTACTTATAGATTAGTTAATTTACCTGCATAGTTTTAGAATTTTTCTCAATCGTTTGCTATTTTTCTTAATTTTATTTCTTAAATTTAGATTTTAATTCATTATAAATAATTAAAAAATCAAAAAAATATTTTTCTTTTTCCCAAAATTTTCTTTTATTAAATAGAATGTAGGAAAATTATGTTGCGCGCTTACGCTTATTTTTATTAAAACGCTAGTTTTTAGTTTTAATTACGTTTTAGGGTTAATTGCTTTACGTTATCATTTCAATTGTTTTATTTGTTGCTTTCTAGTATAGATTTTCTTTCCGTAGTGATAATTACCAAAATCTCTCTTTTATCTCTCATTCACTGCACAAATCACGATCCCGAAATCACAATTCCATTCGACCTTCGTCGGGACAACGAACTCGGGGTTTTCACAATATTTACCTTTTGTGATTTCTCCCTTGATCTATAATTGACAAATCAATTTTTGGCGCCGCTGCCGGGGAAGGTTGAAGTGAATTCGTGATTCCGTTTTTTGATTCGTGTTTTGAAGACCCTTCCTCGTGGAGTTATCGTTTCTATTTGTAAATATTTTTATCTAAAAACCCAAAAAGATTTTCTTTTCAAATTTATTTTCCTTTTTCATTTGTGATTTTCCATGTTTAAAAATCCAAAAATATTCTTCTTAATCCTCTTATTCGTTTAATTCTTTATTTCTCTCCCTCTATCCGTTTAATTCTATCCTCTTATCCCTCTAAATGTTTAATTCTTATCTTCTTATCCTCTCATCATTTAATTCTCCACAATGATTGATTTTCCACCATCTCATCCCCATGATCCTCGGACCATGGAGGATTTTTATCGTCCGACACTTATCGGTAGAGGAGGACCGATCATTCCAGGAACCGATTTCAAATTAAAAAAATCATATGGTTCGACTGATTCGGCAAAATTGCCAATTTCACGGATTTCGAGATGAGGATGCAAACGAACACTTGAACAAATACTTATCCATCACTCAATCCATAAAACAAAATGGAATTTCTCTAGATAACATCCGTTTGAATCTCTTTCCATTCTCTTTATCCCACAATGCTGAATCGTGGTTTTATACTCTTAAAACCCACTCAATTCATTCATGGGAAGAGATGTTCGTCAAGTTTCTCTCAAAATACTTTCCACGTTCTAAAATGGTGCAGCTTAGGAAAGACATTCTGAATTTCTGGCAATTGCCCAAGGAATCCGTATTTGAAGCTTGGGAGAGATTCAAATCATTATTGCAGAAATGTCCAGATCATAAAATTTTGCTTCTTGATCAAATCCTAACCTTTTATAATGGCATAACTCCGATTGATCGAGACAAAATCATGTTGGCAGCCGGTGGAAACCTCATGCGGAAAACTCCTCAAGAAGCATATGATTTGATCGAGAATATGACACATCATCATTATCAGTGGGACGCTGAAGTTCATTATAACTCTACCACTGTTTTGAGTGATCATTATTCCGATTATAATTCCGTAGTGAGTGCACGTGTCGAGGTCCTTGACAATAACACTAGATACACAATTCAAAATTGTCAACATCAACAAGGACCAGGTCATCCTCACACCTTTTACTATTCAGACTCTGACGAGAGTGATGAGGATGAACCTTCTGAAGTGTTAAAAGTTCAAACGTCGATTCCTCCTCCGAGTGGCAATCCCACTCCGTCGTCAGAACTTATCATTTCCGACTCTTCCCCTTCTCTCACACCGGTTGAGGGAAGTGATTCTCTCTTGGAAGAGGTCGATGTTTTTTTTGCCCTTGATGATTCAATTTCGCCGGAAATTGATGATACCTATCTTGATCCGGGGAAAGATGCTCCGTTATCAGAAAAGGAGATATTTGATGAACCGTCATTTTCCCTTCCCCCAGAGGAAGTTAAGGAAATCGTTTTTGAAGAAAAGCCGTCAGATCCTCCAGAGCTCGAGCTCGAGGATGCTTTGCCCGAATATGAGAATTTTATGTTTGATACGGCTGTGGAGAGTAGTGGCAGTCCCACTTCTCATCCCGATTTCTTTCTCCCGGCTTTTGAAGCCTTCTACTTTGATATTGATCATTCGGAGGAGACGAGTAGTGGCAGTACCACTTCTCATGCTTATATCTCTCCTCCCGAATATGATTCATTTCATTTTGATATGAATGATCTTTATCACGAGGAGTTCTCCGATGAACTTTCTCTCTTTATATCTCCTCCGGAATACGATCATTTCTATTTTGATCTTGAGGAAGATATTAGTCTGGGGGGAGGTATACCTTCTCATGAAGTTTTCATCCCAACCCTCCCGCCCAAGACTTATGACAAAACTTCTTTTGATGATGAAGAGCTTATTATGATCATTATCAAAATCTTTATGCTCTTCATCACATATGTTGTGCCTTCTCCTATCCTTCACTCCGTCGGGAGTGAGGATACCATCTTTGACCCCGGTATTACCATTTCTGGTTCTTCTTTCTAAAAATACCGTGGGTATCTCATCGGAGTGGAACTTTCGTATGCTTTAGTGTTTATCCAAACATCTTGAACGAAAGTTCGATGGAGATTTCTTTTTCCATTTGCTCCCCCAAGAACAAATGAATTCGAGGCGAGTCTAAGCTTTCCGACTCGTTACTAAACAAGCGCTTCGTGGGAGGCACCCCATGCTTATCCTTCTATCTTCTTTCTTATTTCTAATAAGTGACGTGAGGAGGGCTTCCTCTTCCATATCTTGTGTTTCGTGTTTTTCTTGTGATGTGTCCAGGATGTGCCCGAATAATGAAGACTCTCGTGCTCGTGGTTTACTTTTCTCCACTCGAGTTTCATCATTCGTTGCTTATCCGATATCCTAAATCTTATCGTTTTATGTTTATCTTTGGCATAATTAATAAACGGACTTAGATTTATGTAGGAGAACCCTTACCTTTAAGACATTGAGGACAATGTCTCGTTTTAGTCTGGGGGGTAATCTGTCGATTTGATTTTTGCCTTGCATTTTTGCCGTTTACTCACGTAACCCCGTTTTTCCTCAAAAATTGAAAAAATTGAAAAAATGAGAAAAATTTAAAATTTTTTTGCAAAAATATAATAAATTTTGACATTTTTGTTGACTTTCCGCTGGTGAGAGTAGGAATAAAATTCTGACTTGACCGGGCGTGTTGAGCCCTAGCTTGTCCCCTTAACCATTTATAATCTATAAGCTAGTGCTAGTCTTTTACACAAGGAGCTATAAAACGCGAATTCTTTTTAAGAGTTTGCAAGTTCCCGTATTGACTTTATATATGCATGGCTTGATTATAAGGCTAAGCATTCGCGGATCTTATTATTTAAGATTTTAAATTTGCGAAGAACGAGAAATGATAGAGTTGTTTATAAGTTAGATTGCTAAACGTGGAGTAGTTGGATCTCTTTAGAGCTCATCAAAGTTACTTGTGGCTTTTTGTTCCCATAAGCTTGTTTCACCCAATAATAGTAATCTAGGAATAATTAAAGGTATTTTGGTTTTGGCGATAATTAGTTTTTATTTCTTCCTTAGAGAATTCTTGCTTATGAAAGTTGGGTACACATCAAGGTACTGTCAGTGTTACGGTGTAATAGACTATTACATCTTGCCGGCTCGCAACCGATGTTGGGATTGTTATAAAGGGCCAAGGATTAAATACGTTAATGTGCTTGAATATGTAGATAAAGTGTTATAATGCCAAACTTCGACTCCGGGGGTATCCTAATAAAAGCTTCTGTCTCTGGACTCGTAGATGAGTTGTTTCGGTCGTATATAAAAGGGATATCCTCAAAATCGTGTTAAATCAGAGACCTTGATGTGGACCTCATTTTTGTATGCAACGGTTTTCGAGGGAAGGTTTGGAAACTACTTAGCGTCTAAACTAGGTATCTTTATCGGACTAAAAATTATCGAAACGAGAATTTGAAGAAATTCATTTCTCACCAAAAATAAAATAAATAGAGGAAAATAGGAATTTGGGAACGAGAAGTAATACACAATTAGCTTTTATGGGTAGTGTTGGCAATCTAACTTGTTAATAACAATGATTTTATTTTTAAGCTTAGTTTGGGGACTTGTGAAAAATTAGGGACGACGAATTTTATCCGTATGGTCACTTCTTCATGAGTCGTGTTTCCTACTCGTTGAACCTAAAAATTATTTGAGAAATAATGATTGTCAACAAAAATCGTCAAATGAGAAAAATACAAAAATAGAATAAAAAGGAAAATCGGGGAGTTTTTAGAACTTAAAGATTTCTTAATCTCTTTTGAAAATTTTGCTACTTCTCAAAGTTAGTAAAAACAGATTGAAAATTTTTGGTTTTGAAAACGTGTTTTTATAACATTGCGTGAGGACACAGCAATATCTTAGTCTGGGGGAATTTTGGTAGGTGCTTAAACACATACCTTTATTTGACCAAAACCGGACCCAAATAGACCAAAAACTAACCAATTATGCCAAATATCTCGTGTTTTTGTGTTTATGATTGTGCAGGGATGGATATTGTAAAAATGGACAAATATCGAGATAAAAAGACAAACCGAGCACGGGATTTGTGAAGAGGATTCAAAAGCCGAAGCCGGGGAAGTAATTATGCTTAAAAAGTCAAAGTCAACCCTGAAGAATCATCAATTGACAAAAGAAGCCCTTGGATAACATTTCAAAAACTTGGCAAAATATGGTCCTTGAAGTTTCAGAAATTACATTATTGGTCTTTGCTTTTTACCTAAGCTAAATTTCTTAAACCTTAAAAACCATACACCCGGATTTAATATTAAATCCAATCCAATCACAAACCCATAAGCCCATTTGAACCCACAGCCCAACCTTTCTAATACCCAATCCCACAACCAAATACCCGATCCACCCACTAAACTTTAACCCGGTCAATAGATATTAACTCCCAGTCAAAATTAAAAATACCCACACCCGCCAAACTTTTCCCCAATAGTTACTATTCACTAAGAACCCTAATTTTACCGTACCTCAAAATTACCCCAATTCCCCTATAATTACCCAATGATTAGTGCTTCTAGAAGACTGACGCACATGTCAGGAATATTATGACACCAAGGAATGACAGCATGGCAAAAAGAAGCATTCTCATTGGGTGTGACACCTCACACGTTCAATCCAAGGGTTATGATCGATTCTGATGACGAATTAAAGAATGGATGGTGAAGATTAGAGTTCTAGATCTTTCCCCGTGGCTATATAAAGACTCTCTCACTCATTGCTGAAGACGTTAGTTAGATAGTTAGATTTTTAGGCTTAGGAGTAGGATAATTTAGTTTTTAGTTGCAGCTTATTGTATTTTCTCTTCAGTTTTTCAATCATTTGTACTCAATTTCAGTTTTAATGTAAGTCAACCTTAGTCAAACTTCTTATTTAGTGCTTATTTTCTTGCTTAGTCTGCTTATTTGCTTATCTTTTAGCTTACTTGTGCTTCTTATTGATGTTATCTCTTAAGTTCTAGCCTAAGTTACCTTAGATTTGGTGTTTGCTTAAAACTCATAAAAAATACAAAAATAGCTTATCTAGGATTTAGCTTATTACATGGCTTATCTGTTTATGAAGTTTCATCATTAGGAGTAAGATAAGCTTAGTTCATAAGTGAAACAGTTAGAGAGATTATATTGATTATTTGCAGTTTTAAAATTCATAACAGTTTGCTTATATGCTGTCTGGCTTTATGGGTTAAAAGTTTAAATGGGTCAAAGCTAAGGTTCATTGTTAATTTGCACTTCTTGTCAGTTTGATCTAGATTAGGTAATGTTGGAATAGCTTATAGTAGGTTGAGATCAGTTTCTTTGAGGATTTTGCTATAGATAAGTTTGGAAGTTTAGAGTTGAGATTGTGCACTGCTCCCATTAGCTTATTATAGAGATAAGTTGATTTTGGCCTTGTTGTTGCTGTTTTTTTTAGTTTAATATAGTAAGTCAATTGAGATTCAAGCTTTAGCTTAAGTTCGCATAGGTCTGTGGTTATTTGAACCTGATTTGTCTATCTGCACATCATTATAGTTCAACTGTCTGCATCAGTTTCTAAGGCTTGATTCAGTCCTCATTTGTTTTCAATCATGCTTGCTTCCTTTGTTTCTGGATTATTTGCCATTGGTTCTCAGCTTATCTTACCTTTTTAGACCTCGTTTAAGCTTATTCAAGCTCATAAATTATCTCAAAAGACTGCCTATCAAACCAGTACATACTGATTCATCAGCATGTACTGGTCTTGATTGCCTTCTTTTGTAGTTTATTTATAAGCTCTAAACAAGCTTATCAAGGCCTGGATTTTGGTCTCTAGATAGTTCATAATATTGAATTTACATGTTTTGGCTTTTCTAGGACTTTAGTGCTTATTTAAGGCTTTTGAATTAGGACTGCAAGTTAGGTTTTGCAACTGCTCTGCACAGATCTGTTTTCCCCCCTTCTGTTCAGTTTAGCTTCTACTTATCCTTTAGTGCTTATTAGCTGGTTTTTGGTTTCCATGCTATTTGGTGGCTTATCTCTCTGAAATCTGAATTTCATCTTTTCTCTTTAGCTTTTGGACAGAGTTTTGATAGCTTAAAGTAAGCCACACAGGTTGATTTAGCCACAACAGCCATTAAGTTTCTCTAGCTTGTTAGTTGCTTAATCAGCTTATTTAAACTGCTTACTTAGAATTTCATAGCTTCTTTAGATTCCCTTTAGACCCCCATTAGCTTATTTAGTCCTTTAGTACAACTTGTAGCTTTTAAAACTAGCTTTTCAATTTCCAAATTATCCATTTTAGCTTAATTAGACTGAAATGCTTATTTTCTGCTTATTTTAAACTGTTTTCCCTTCCTCTTATGTTTCCTAGATTACTTATAGATTAGTTAATTTACCTGCATAGTTTTAGAATTTTTCTCAATCGTTTGCTATTTTTCTTAATTTTATTTCTTAAATTTAGATTTTAATTCATTATAAATAATTAAAAAATAAAAAAAAAAATTTTCTTTTTCCCAAAATTTTCTTTTATTAAATAGAATGTAGGAAAATTATTTTCATGCCCGTAGGATTAGTAGTGCTTCGAATTCACTTTTTATGTTGCGCGCTTACGTTTATTTTTATTAAAACGCTAGTTTTTAGTTTTAATTACGTTTTAGGGTTAATTGCTTTACGTTATCATTTCAATTGTTTTATTTGTTGCTTTCTAGTATAGATTTACTTTCCGTAGTGATAATTACCAAAATCTCTCTTTTATCTCTCATTCACTGCACAAATCACGATCCCGAAATCACAATTCCATTCGATCTTCATCGGGACAACGAACTCGGGGTTTTCACATTATTTACCTTTTGTGATTTCTCCCTTGATCTATAATTGACAAATCAGTAGTTCACTCTATTGTTTTCATACCCAGATACCCATTTGTTACAGAAAGCTGTAAGATGATTAAAACTACCACATGTATAACAAGCTTTATTATAAAAAGAAAAGTCATCACCTAATTGATTAGACTTGAGGCCATTCCAATTTATTTGGTTACCTCTGGGCTTGCTAGTGGATCTGTATTGTTCACAATACCTAACTGGTTGCCTAACATGTTTAATGTTTGATTTAGGCTTAACAGTATCCTTTTTGACCACTTTAGGAACCTTTGTTCCTGCTTTCTTAACTTTTTCAGGTTTCGACATAACCTGTTCATCTTCATCACTATCAGTTGTACAATCCTCAACAACTATAGCATCTGATTTCTTAACAAAGGACACCTTGTCCTTAGGAAGTGAAGTTTTATTTAAACTCTCACTTACTTTTTATATCTTAGGACCCTCAGTAGACTTAGAACCATATTCCATAATTGGTTCTTGAAACTCAGCAAAACCTGTGTGTGCTAGGTCAATACCTGGAGGTGAAGGAACACCTCTGTATGGTGGAGGAACAGATTTGTATCCTAAACCAGACTTAGCTTTATTGATTACTTGAGCTTCCCAAATCTTATTAATTACCTCTGAGGCATAAGCTAAAGCATCTAGTGTTATCTTAACATTTTCACTGTTATTTAGGGCTTTAGCTAATGATGCTCTTTCTGAACAAATTATTTCAGCTTGAAAATCTATTTTTCTTTGGAGAGCATTCATGTCATCAGTAAATTTAGACTCATTTTCTTGAAAATGTACAAGTTGTTTTTCAACAACAGATATACCTCTTTTATGATTACCTAAGTTGGCTAATGCATCATATAACTGTTCTAGTTGATCATCAAATCTCTTTTTAAGATCTTCATAAGCTTTAAGAGCAGAGCATGATTCAGTACATTTAATTATGGAATTTACCTCTGAATCAAAAAAGGCCATTAGAGCAGTCTCAGTGGCCACTAGTGCAGCAATTGTTGGTGCTTCTACTTCATCAGCCATGAAGCTCCAATCATAGTTAACACCATCTATGGCTAGCATAGCCCTTGGTTCTTCAACTGTGACTTCCTTCTTCTTCTCTTGCCTATACCATGTTCTCCTATTATCCTGCTTCCTTGGGTTTCTACATTCTTTAGCAAAGTGTCCTAACCTGTGACAGTTGAAACACTCTACTTTCTTCTTATCAAACCCAGCAGTTTCATTACCATCAATGGTAATCTGCTTACCAGTTCTATGCCAGAACTTCTTAGCCCTCATGCTAAGTAAAGCAACCTGCCATTTGATGTCTGATAGTTTCTTAAAATATCACAAGTCAACCTTTCACGAAGAAAAAGGTCAACGAGCAACACTTAACGCAAAATCGATTATAATAAACCAGACAAGTGAATACCCGGGTCGTAGTCCCAACAAGGAGTGAAATTGAGGATATCGTTTATGGTTTGGTATTAAAACGCTTGAAATAAGGATGTTCACTTTTGGTTACGAGTCTAGGAAAACAAAAATCAAATTAAAGAAAACGCGAATTAAAAAACGAACGGGAAACAAGCCTAAACGTAACAATCTATAAAAATTTACCCTACGGATGCAAATATAATTTTCCTACGTCCTAAATGATAAAAGAAAATTTTAGAAAAAAGAATTGTATTTTTTTGATTTTTATTTAATTTACTATGAATTAAAAACTAAATTTAACTAATTAAATGATTAAAAATATTAAATGGAAAGAGAAAAATCTGAAAATTTTACAGAAACTACTTTAAGCAAAAAGGAATGAAGGAAAAATAAAATGAATGAAAAAGCTATTCTGAAAAAGCAGTTAATAAGCTAAGATAGTAATTAAGCCAAATAAGAAAGCAAAGCATAAAAGAATTAAAAGAGGGATATGAGACAGAAAAGTCCCAAGGGCATAGTGGTATAGCTGGGTGTATGTGAGGCTTTGAAAGGCTGAGGTCTCAGGTTCGAATCCTGCCTCAGCCTTTTTGAAAAATTAATTTTTTTCATTTTTTTTCTTTTTGGAACTTAATAAGCACATGACAATAAGCAACTTTTCTAACTGCAACTATTTTTGAAAATCTAAATAAGCAAGAAATCAGCAATGGAAGGCTGATCAGTGGTTAAATAAGGAAATAAGTTAAGGCAGTTAAGCAAGTGGGCTAAAAAGCTATAATTAAGCTAAAGGTGAACTGAATTAAGCTAGCAACTACCTAAATGATCTATGAAATTCAAAAGAAGCTAACAATAAAAGCTAATAAGCACTGAAAAGCTCAAAAGGCCATAGGGGTCTGCTGATGCACTTATGGTGCAGGGCAGAAAAGGGGTTTTTCAAGCCCTTAAAAAGCTACTAAAATAAAATCCTAAAAATCTAAAAAAATTGGTAATGGAAAGAATAGCTAGCCAAGTTCATTTGTGCAAAATTATAGCTTATAACAACTTAAGATGATCAAATTAAAAATCAACAATAAGGGATGCAAAATGGAAAAAATCAAGAAACTCAATCTGCTTATCCATTGAGGTGGACTGATATGGGCAATAATAGGACCAAGGCTTATAGGGATTCTACCATTACTAACTATGACTAATTAAGACCTAACAATACCAAAAAAAAAAAAAAAAAAAAAAAAAAAAAAAAAGGAATAAGCTAGGGAGAAGCTTTTAAGATCAGCTTTTATCCTAAAATTTAGCAATAAACACTCAAAACCTCAAAAGGCTAAAAACAAGCTAAACTTCTACCGAAAATAACTAACATAACACATTAAGCTATCTTAAGTCATAAAAAGTAACATTTATCAGAAAATAACCTGTAAATAAGCACAAACTACTTAATGCTATATTAGGCTTTTAAGACAAAACTAAGGTAAGCAATCTTAAGTCTTTCCAATTTACATCAAATTACATCAGAATAGATCAAATAAGCAAAAGAAAGTAAATAAGCAAAAAATAAGCAGATGAATAGTAAAGTTGACTTTCATTGACCAAACAAGAAAACTTGAAATTTCATTAATTAAAATTAAAATTACAATACTGAAAGCATAAATAAAATATAAAATAATAAGCTACTGAATTAAGAGTTACCTAAAAATAAGCTAAAAAAAACCTACCTCTACTGTAGCAAACTTAACTATATATACTAAGTAAGCTAGGGTTTTCTTCTACTGAGCTTGTGCTTTTCTTGTGAGTGGAATCCCTTGTGCTTCTTTAGCTTCAATCTCAGCCCTTGGATTAGTTTGGTGCCCACACAAAACAATCTTGGCCGTTTATCCTTTCTTTGCCCTCGGATTGATGAGGTGGAGGGTGAAACACAACCATGTGGGTTCTTTTTGGACTGGGGTGAGGGTGAAAGTGACTGGTATGGGGATTATCTTAATGGCGGGACGATTTGGAAGTTAGGGGTAGATCCACAGTACTTTGGGTGTGGATTTGACTAATGCTTTGAGTGTGTTGACCCCGTTGGTTTTTTTTAGCTAAGAAAGGTTTGGGTTTTGGGCTTTAATGGGTGTAATGGGCTGGTGGGATTAATGTTGTGGGTTTTTGATTGGGTCCGGATATGGTTTAGATAGGATAAGTTGGTTTTAATTTATGGACCAAAGTTGTAAACTTGGAAACTTCAAGGACCATTCTTGTCACTTTTGTAAAGTTAAACTAGGGGCCAAATTTGTGAAGTAAAAATAATCCAAGGGCCGTTTTGGGATTTTTGAGCTCGAATTAAATCCACATGAAAAATGTCTTTTCCGGCTTCGGTTTTCGGCTCTTTTCCATTCCAAGCTCGGTTTTGTCCATATTTGCCCCGTTTTCAATCCTTTTGTACCTGAAACACATAAAACACAATCCAAGGATATTTGTAACAATATTGGGTCTATTTGGGTGTTTTTGGTCATTTTTGTGGGGTTTTTCGGGTATAAAATGATGAGTAAAAGGCCACTCATCAATCCCCCACACTAAACAATTGCTAGTCCCTAGCAATCCGATCATATAAAGTAATGAAAGGATCAAAAGAATATCAAGATTACCCAAAATATCCTGTTTTGACATATTATAAAATGCAAGTAAATTAAACGAGAACAAACGTAAATATCATGCTTGATTTTCAAAAATGGCATCATGGAACGGGAATCACACAAAGTAGGTGATTCCGGGGAATTGTAATCGTCATCCTCTTTTTATACTTCCCAACTAAGTTTAAAACCCTTGTGCAAATATTTTTGTAAAATGCTAACACTACTTATGGAAGTTAATTGTGTATTACTCCTTGTTCCCAAATTCCTATTTTCCTCTATTTATTTTATTTTTGGTGAGATATGAATTTCTTCAAATTCTCGTTTCGATAATTTTTAGTCCGATAAAGATACCTAGTTTAGATGCTAACTAGTTTCTAATCTTCCTCCGAAAACCGTTGCCATATAAATGAGGTCCACATCAAGGTGATTTAAAATGGGGCTTATTATTCTATTTTGAGATATATATATATATATATATATATATATATATATATATATATATATATATATATATATATATATATATATTTTAACAACTTAACTTCTTATTGTACTATAAACCACGGAGCTTCACGGGGAAATTCCAAGACCTTATACCTTAGGAATAAAGGATCCAAGGGCCGTTACAACGGAGAGTTCCAAGACTTTATACATTCCGGAAATGAGGTTCCAAGGGTGTTAGACCAAGACCTTACACCTTCCTGAATAAAGATCCAAGGGCCGTTATAAGAGGGTAGCCAAGACCTAAACGCCTTTTGGAAATAAGGATCCAAGGACCGATCTCGAACCGTAGCTTATAGCACATAAATTTAAGATTTATTTATTTTTGCTTGATTTTAGTGCCACCACTCCAAATCTCGTGTACGATAAACCAACCGGAACTTTACGGATAATTCCAAGACTCTAGACATTCATGAAATGAGGATCCAAGGTCGTTAGACCAAGACCTCACACATCCTGAATTAGAGATCCAAGGGCCGCTTTATGAACCGCCGCTTATGTTACACGACACTTGTAGTAACCTTGATGTGTACCCAACTTTTATAAGCAAGAATTTTCTTAAGAAGATAAAAACTAATCATCACCAAAACCAAACACCCTTAATTATTCCTAGATTACTAGTATTGGGTGAAATAAGCTTATGGGAACAAAAAGCCACAAATAACTTCGATGAGCTCTAAAGAGAACCAACTACTCCACGTTTAGCATTTTCATTTGCACAATTCGTAAAAATTTAGCCTAAAAGTTAAGGGTAGCAGCCAAATCAACACTTTGGTAGAGTCGGGATTCCCTTGTTCTAGCCTAATCAAGTCTAAACTTCCACTAATATCGAAGCATTAATGTAACACCCCAACCCGACAAGGGTAAAGATATCACAACAATGGTTTCGTATCAGATCAAAACAAAGCATACATCTATAGCAATACAAGAATACTCAAAGGTTACAAATGAAATACAGATACTATAAGGTTACAAATGAACTTCCACTAAAAACTAATTCCGACATAATAATAACTTCTAATCACTTCTAAATCCAGAATAGCTATCAGTCTTCTAAGTCCAAAGGTACTCTCCACCCATTCCCAGCTCTTTACTAAAACCTGCCGCAGGAAAAGAAATGCGGCTGAGCTACGAGAGCTCAGTGAACAGATAAAACTATAACAAACAGTAATAGAGAATAATGCAGAATAACAGAAACAATGGTCAAACCGATGTAATATGGATCACGAAATAAGTCAATGAATAAACATAAAGGGAAAAGAGAAAGGGATAGTAATCCACCACGAGCCCAGAAACAGATCATATCATATCGTAACCACAAATCTTCAAATCATATAGAGGGGAGACCTCTCAGATAATCAGATAATATGAGGGGTGTCCTCATTCTTCAAATGGAGTAGCTAGCTCCCAGATATATGTGAAAGGCGTGTATTGCACACAAGCACCAGTCACCAGACAAATCATATCAAATCATGTTAAATCCACTAAACAGAACAGATCTAGGATGCATCCATACGCCCCCCCAGAAACATATATAATCTATAATCAAAGTAATGCGCATATCATAATCAGAATGGGGACGTGGCGGAACATCACTCTACCGCCCTAGAGTCATGCCATTGGTGCATCAATGACACGGCCATGTTACCTTCATGGCTAGGAAACAGATTTTGGCTCGGGTATCAAACTAAGAGTCAGATATCATATCAAATCAGAGTGTCATAACAGATGGCTCATAACAGATAGTTCATAACAGATGGTTTATATCAAATATCATCAGAGGTAGTACCAAAAGTTCAAATCAGAGTTTATCAGATCAAGGTTCATATTAAATAATCAAGTTAAGGTTCAGATCAAAAGTTCATTTCAAAAGTTTCTATCAAAAGTCCATTTTAACCAATCATTTATTCATGATGTTCATAAAACGATCCTTTAAAGTGGTTTTCATAAAAATGATCTTTCAAAACGGTTTTTATAAAGATAGTCTTCAAAATATAGTTTTCATAAAAGTTAGTAACATTTTATATAAAAGTAGTTTCGCATCATTTATAAACATCTTTTAAAAATGGTTTTTTCTCAAAACATTTCCATGGTATAATTAAAAAGGTTTTCATAACATAGGTTCATAACAGAGGTCATATCAAATGGGATCAACAGAGAAGGTTCAAGCAAAGGGAATCATAGCAATGGCATCGGTTCAGAAACTAACGGATCAGAAACTGAAAGAGATCATGAGAAACCTTAAAAGAAAGGTCAGAATATCTGTACCTTATACCGCAAATGAAAACACGACAGAAATATAAAGGTCGGAAGCAAACTCCATCTTCAGCGAATCTACACGAATTAAGCTTATTTAATTCAGATTACTTATTTAGTCGGCTTTCCAGTTTTTAGTAACTTTCCATATTTAGTAACTTTCTATTTTTTAGCAGGTTTCCATAATTAGCAAGTTTTTCTTGAATTAGCGGTATTAGTCATTTGCCTTTAATGTTACCATTTAGTCCTGTTAAATTCGTTAGAATGACAATATACATGAGTTAAAGTTTATTATGATAATGTATGTAAGTTATGGTTTTAATGTGCCTAAAATAATAAGGTGTAGGGTTAAATGTGAAATTTAATGAAAAAATATAAGCTACTACACTTTAGGTTGACTGTCTACTCTTCCAACAGTCAAGGACACCACCCTACTGTCCTATGACTTTTGATTCGAAAAGTGCATAAAAAGAAGAATGACCATTTATTATAATCTTACTGTATTATACTACACACTACTACTGTACAACCAAATCTCATTTACTCTTTCTTTCATTTGTTTTCGAAGGTAGCACAGAAGCATGCAATCCTCTTCTTGTATGACACTTACATTTAAACTACCTTGCACACAAAACAACCCTTCGTCACCTTTACTCACACTACCATAATAAAATGAATGATTCAAACCATGCCGACGTGAAAACACACGATACAACCAAAACGTACCTTCAGGACACAACAATACTCGCAACACCTCAACATGTAACTCAAACCATCCCTAGTTCGACCCGCATTTAACACTACACGACACACCCATAAGACCCACTTCCTTCGCATGAAACTCGACTCATGTTAACACGTCTAAACCCCTTGGTTTTCAGCCCCACGTCACTGACCCTCATAAAATCATAGTTTTAGACTCATTCGACCCACCAAACATCACGCACAGCCACTCATTTATCGATTTATAAATGAACTAGTTTTTGCTGTTCATCGTTATAAGCCATCTTTTCCATTTTACATTATTGGCGTTAAATCATGGCTTACACACACACATCTTATAAGTTTAGGCCACGTTTAGTATTCATGCTCATTAACCCACACGACACACCATGTTCATATATTCGTGGTTTCACGTTGCGTCTTTATATCTGTGATGCGTATACAGTTTTAACGAAACTATTAGTTTAAACTCACACATCTCACACGTATATCTGTTTCATATTTTGAACAAGAAAACAAAAAGATAAATCGTAGCGGTTACCTCTTAGGGTCGGATCTGGGATCGGAACCAAGAATTACACCTATCGAACCATAACAAAACCCTTCTCCGAACAGGACATACACGCGATCAGACCTGTCTTCAATAACCCTTTTTGTCGTGTCTTATTTCTGGTCTTCAAAGTTTCTCAAATGAGTTTAAAATGGTTGTGAATGGTATTGTAAAAGTTTAGAATGAGTGAGACTGAATTTCTTCATTCGTTTATGATTAAGAAACCGAAAAATGGCATATTATTAATGGCGTAAATTGTGGAGGATTTCATGCTATAATGGCGTAAATTATGGAGTATTTTTGACCCCTATCTATATAAATGGGGTTCTCTGTATTGCTTCAATCAAGGGATTTGAGAATGATATCCTTTAATATAATAACAAAATTATTAATTATTGAGGTTTGTTTAAAGAAACTATTAGGGACATATGCCTAACTTTCTTCCACTTTCACATGGTATGGAAATAGAAAAATATTTGAGTTTGCTACAATTGAATTGGTTGAATTAAGAATTCAAAGCAAGATACTTTTGGTTTCATTTTATAATACAATATGGGATTTTGAACGTGTTCCACTTCTCAAGGTTGATTATTGTGTCTTTTGATTAATATTACACAATTTGGTCATTTTGCATGTTTTGAGATTTATTTGGCATTTCATGTAAGCTTTAATTAATTTTTAAAGTTTTAGGGGCAATTTGGTCATTTTACATGCTTCAGATTTTTGGGTATTACAACTTCTTCCCTCCGAAAAAAAAATTTCGTCCTCGAAATTTGAAGTCACAAAGTTCAACGAAGTCATAGCAAGCCGCAAAAGATTATCACAAACATTTCTCACGCCCGAGGGGGTTCTTCCAAAAGATCTTCAGACCAAATAGTTTCTCATGACTCAAATTAGAATGAGGTGGGTTCAAATTTCTCAGAAGGAGACAAATTAAGTTGATTTTGATCAAAAGGTTCATGGATCATAAAATGGACGATAGGTGAATCTTCAGGAAACTTAATGGAATACGAACAAGATTTCCAATCAAATTGACTGTGTCACAGTAGGGAGTTCTTCAAAGAGTTTTCCAGATTTATAACTGAGGTCAACAGAATGCAAAAAGGGAGTCCAAACTCATCCAGATATTTAATAAACGAGAGCAGAGTATACGCATAGGTAGAATGAGCCTAACGTCTCATTCATCACGGATAATCCAACGGAGATCAGATTCTAAACTCCTTAGGTACTCCCCCAAGACATCCTATGGCCACAATGAGTGCACGTTATATGGTGTAAGTATTATCACGTTGATCAGGCGTCATAATACTAGCACCACATAATTATGCCTTCATGATGATCATACTTTATCTCGAGTCGTGAGTATAACAACCTATCTTAATCCACCTAGTACTTCTACAGTCTCAGAGGTCAACAAAAACGAATGCCATAGTCCTGAGAGAAAACAAAACTATTCGCAAGAGTATTAAAATCCCAGATTGCCTAGCAGAAGTGGGGTATGCCGTCACAAGCATCATCTCTTCCACAACTCGCCAACATCTCTCAAAACAAAGCCATCACCGATCATATAGAAAAATGAACACGAAACTGAAATGCTTCTAGGGAACTTGAATCATTAGAGGATCTTATTACTATATAACGAAGCTTAAGAGAGTCAACGGAAATGAAAGTTAGTCGCCAAGAACTTCGGCCTTCATAGAATTAATTATTCCAAACATAAAGGGTCAGTTTCAAAATTCCGTTTATTCAAAACATCCAATTTCCTCAAGTCCGGCTAATCTGTCTTCATCTGTCCATCAGTCGGGAAGTGAAACCAAGGTCGGGAACTTGTGTCTGGTTCGTCGAGCCTCCTGCAGTTCTTCTTGGAATGCGATGGGGTAATGTGGATTTCTGGCACGATCTTTAAGTTTCTTCATCATCCAGTCTGCTTCCGCCCTCAATTCATTAGTACAACCAAGATGAATAGGGAAGTGAGACTGTACGTCTTCATCAGCTCCAGGTTTGCCGTCTTTCTTCTGCATCGCCAACACTCCTGCCTTGTAAGGAATGTCTTCACTCTTCAGGGTAGTCACCGCTGTTGTCAACTCTAGGTCAGGTAACGAAGTAATTCTTCTGATGCGTTTCTAGTTATCTTGATGCATACGCAAAACCTTCTGTGTTGCAAGGGAGGATAACCGAGTCTCTTTCTGAAATGTCTCAAAATTTATTCCGTCTGAGGGTATGGAAACAAATTTCTATTTTAGCTTTCCAAAACTCCGTTCTCAAATGGACTAAGTTGTTTCTCTCCGGTCACGAAATTTATCAAGGGTAACGCAAGTTGTAAACGTCTTTCAAAATTCTGATGCAAGGTCCGAAAGATTTCAGTTTACCATTTTTTTTTATCGGTCTTGACCATTCGGTGATAGTTTCAAAATTTGCTGGATTTAAAAAGATATCCTCAATCAAGAAGAATCGTTGTCTGAACAGATATCAATCTCTCAGAATGTACAAGTGATCGTCAAATTTTCACAAAGTGCAAAAATGATTCTCATGTTCTTCTTCGTCTCCGAATGTACTATTAAGTCATATAATGACCATTTGCCCAAGTACTCACGAGAACACATTCATTTATCAAATTTACAGAATAGTCAGAGCTTTAGCTAATACTATTAGCGTCACAAACCGTCATATCAGTCGTTTACAAATACGGAAGGCGATTTCAAGAGTAAGATCAATTCATCAGAAGGAAAACTTCGCGTTCTGAAATTAAACAAACACATAGTCGTTTCAGGGTGGAGGAATATTGGCTCCTAACAGTAATACGGTTCAGCTTCCATACATATCTCCTTTCATCATTCTTCTTTATCGCGAACAAAACTGAAATACGCCAAGAAAATGCACTTAAGCAACTTACTTCACACTCCGGTGGAAAATTTGATGGTTCAATCAGAAATCGTGTTTCAGAAAATTTAGGGTGCCAAATAGTGTTCAATACAAGGTTCATGCTCAGAAAACTCAAGGTGCCAAAAGGCTTCTACGATGAGGCTCATTTATTGGTGTACGAAATGGTTTCTAGGAAAACTTCATAACCGTGAAAGTAACACACGCGTCTCCAGAGTAATAGAGATAGCAAAGGGTTAGACAATTGGTAATCGTAGTCGGAAGTTCAAAATTGTTGCAAACGCCAAAGGTGAGACATAGAAAGGTAGTTGTCAATATTTGACTGATCATCCCACAATTTCCTTGTCAGAATAAAATCGAAGTTAACTATTCAAAGAAAGACGGTTCGCAAATCATAGCTTTATCATTCAAAAGTGAGGGGGAAAACATTCTTATATTCGTGGTTACATACCAAAAGGCTTCTTATGAGAACAGAGATGGGTGAAACGAAATCAAATGGTATCGGAAGATCCATATATACCTATTAAAAGCAAGAGACAAAATAACAAAAAGGTATCCAGTACGTTACTGCCATGGAGATTCTCAGAATGCCCGAAGAGGCGTCAAAGTGATTAACAAAAGAATCAGAGTGCAACGTGGGTCTTTATCAAAATGATTAACAAAAGAAAATAGGAGGATAAGGATCAATTAGTGTCAGGCAATTATTATGAAATTTCTCAATGCCTTCCAAATTTAATCAGGTTCGAATCTTAGGTGGTGCAAAACATAAGCTTTCGCTTTCCAAGGTGATATCAGCAGGATCTAACCAAAAGTAAGGCACGAATCAGAGTGATGCGGAAGTAAAGATACTTAAACAAATGCCTTATAGTCTACCCATTCCTCACCGGTAAAAACTTAGGTTCCTATGGGAAATCCTAAAGAAATTTTCAAAGGTTGACTTACGAGTGTCTACAGAGAAGGCTTAGTGGTCCTAACTTACACAGGTCAAGGGTAAATGTATTACGAAATCGCAGCCTGTCTCTCTGATACCATAAATTGTAACACCCCAACCCGACAAGGGTAAAGATATCACAACAATGGTTTCGTATCAGATCAAAACAAAGCATACATCTATAGCAATACAAGAATACTCAAAGGTTACAAATGAAATACAGATACTATAAGGTTACAAATGAACTTCCACTAAAAACTAATTCCGACATAATAATAACTTCTAATCACTTCTAAATCCAGAATAGCTATCAGTCTTCTAAGTCCAAAGGTACTCTCCACCCATTCCCAGCTCTTTACTAAAACCTGCTGCAGGAAAAGAAATGCGGCTGAGCTACGAGAGCTCAGTGAACAGATATAACGATAACAAACAGTAATAGAGAATAATGCAGAATAACAGAAACAATGGTCAAACCGATGTAATATGGATCACGAAATAAGTCAATGAATAAACATAAAGGGAAAAGAGAAAGGGATAGTAATCCACCACGAGCCCAGAAACAGATCATATCATATCGTAACCACAAATCTTCAAATCATATAGAGGGGAGACCTCTCAGATAATCAGATAATATGAGGGGTGTCCTCATTCTTCAAATGGAGTAGCTAGCTCCCAGATATATGTGAAAGGCGTGTATTGCACACAAGCACCAGTCACCAGACAAATCATATCAAATCATGTTAAATCCACTAAACAGAACAGATCTAGGATGCATCCATACGCCCCCCAGAAACATATATAATCTATAATCAAAGTAATGCGCATATCATAATCAGAATGGGGACGTGGCGGAACATCACTCTACCGCCCTAGAGTCATGCCATTGGTGCATCAATGACACGGCCATGTTACCTTCATGGCTAGGAAACAGATTTTGGCTCGGGTATCAAACTAAGAGTCAGATATCATATCAAATCAGAGTGTCATAACGGATGGCTCATAACAGATAGTTCATAACAGATGGTTTATATCAAATATCATCAGAGGTAGTACCAAAAGTTCAAATCAGAGTTTATCAGATCAAGGTTCATATTAAATAATCAAGTTAAGGTTCAGATCAAAAGTTCATTTCAAAAGTTTCTATCAAAAGTCCATTTTAACCAATCCTTTATTCATGATGTTCATAAAACGATCCTTTAAAGTGGTTTTCATAAAAATGATCTTTCAAAACGGTTTTTTATAAAGATAGTCTTCAAAATATAGTTTTCATAAAAGTTAGTAACATTTTATATAGAAGTAGTTTCGCATCATTTATAAACATCTTTTAAAAATGGTTTTTCTCAAAACATATCCATGGTATAATTAAAAAGGTTTTCATAACATAGGTTCATAACAGAGGTCATATCAAATGGGATCAACAGAGAAGGTTCAAGCAAAGGGAATCATAGCAATGGCATCGGTTTAGAAACTAACGGATCAGAAACGGAAAGAGATCATGAGAAACCTTAAAAGAAAGGTCAGAATATCTGTACCTTATACCGCAAATGAAAACACGACAGAAATATAAAGGTCGGAAGCAAACTCCATCTTCAGCGAATCTACACGAATTAAGCTTATTTAATTCAGATTACTTATTTAGTCGGCTTTCCAGTTTTTAGTAACTTTCCATATTTAGTAACTTTCTATTTTTAGCAGGTTTCCATAATTAGCAAGTTTTTCTTGAATTAGCGGTATTAGTCATTTGCCTTTAATGTTACCATTTAGTCCTGTTAAATTCGTTAGAATGACAATATACATGAGTTAAAGTTTATTATGATAATGTATGTAAGTTATGGTTTTAATGTGTCTAAAATAATAAGGTGTAGGGTTAAATGTGAAATTTAATGGAAAAATATAAGCTACTACACTTTAGGTTGACTGTCTACTCTTCCAACAGTCAAGGACACCACCCTACTGTCCTATGACTTTTGATTCGAAAAGTGCATAAAAAGAAGAATGACCATTTATTATAATCTTACTGTATTATACTACACACTACTACTGTACAACCAAATCTCATTTACTCTTTCTTTCATTTGTTTTCGAAGGTAGCACAGAAGCATGCAATCCTCTTCTTGTATGACACTTACATTTAAACTACCTTGCACACAAAACAACCCTTCGTCACCTTTACTCACACTACCATAATAAAATGAATGATTCAAACCATGCCGACGTGAAAACACACGATACAACCAAAACGTACCTTCAGGACACAACAATACTCGCAACACCTCAACATGTAACTCAAACCATCCCTAGTTCGACCCGCATTTAACACTACACGACACACCCATAAGACCCACTTCCTTCGCATGAAACTCGACTCATGTTAACACGTCTAAACCCCTTGGTTTTCAGCCCCACGTCACTGACCCTCATAAAATCATAGTTTTAGACTCATTCGACCCACCAAACATCACGCACAGCCACTCATTTATCGATTTATAAATGAACTAGTTTTTGCTGTTCATCGTTATAAGCCATCTTTTCCATTTTACATTATTGGCGTTAAATCATGGCTTACACACACACATCTTATAAGTTTAGGCCACGTTTAGTATTCATGCTCATTAACCCACACGACACACCATGTTCATATATTCGTGGTTTCACGTTGCGTCTTTATATCTGTGATGCGTATACAGTTTTAACGAAACTATTAGTTTAAACTCACACATCTCACAAGTATATCTGTTTCATATTTCGAACAAGAAAACAAAAAGATAAATCGTAGCGGTTACCTCTTAGGGTCGGAGCTGGGATCGGAACCAAGAATTACACCTATCGAACCATAACAAAACCCTTCTCCGAACAGGACATACACGCGATCAGACCTGTCTTCAATAACCCTTTTTGTCGTGTCTTATTTCTGGTCTTCAAAGTTTCTCAAATGAGTTTAAAATGGTTGTGAATGGTATTGTAAAAGTTTAGAATGAGTGAGACTGAATTTCTTCATTCGTTTATGATTAAGAAACCGAAAAATGGCATATTATTAATGGCGTAAATTGTGGAGGATTTCATGCTATAATGGCGTAAATTATGGAGTATTTTTGACCCCTATCTATATAAATGGGGTTCTCTGTATCGCTTCAATCAAGGGATTTGAGAATGATATCCTTTAATATAATAACAGAATTATTAATTATTGAGGTTTGTTTAAAGAAACTATTAGGGGACATATGCCTAACTTTCTTCCACTTTCACATGGTATGGAAATAGAAAAATATTTGAGTTTGCTACAATTGAATTGGTCGAATTAAGAATTCAAAGCAAGATACTTTTGGTTTCATTTTATAATACAATATGGGATTTTGAACGTGTTCCACTTCTCAAGGTTGATTATTGTGTCTTTTGATTAATATTACACAATTTGGTCATTTTGCATGTTTTGAGATTTATTTGGCATTTCATGTAAGCTTTAATTAATTTTTAAAGTTTTAGGGGCAATTTGGTCATTTTACATGCTTCAGATTTTTGGGTATTACACTTAATGTATAGCAAATTAATATTTATTGTGCAAAACACTTCTTTTTCATGCAATTTTTAATTAAAAGACGATAAAAATTTTAAAATTTTTGACAAAACGGGGGTGCTAGGGGACTAGTAGGTACAACATGTGAAAATTTTTAAAATTTTAGGTCAAATTCGCAAGAATTCCCCCCCACACTTAGAATTGAATATTGCCCTCAATATTCAAAGTACCGGCTATTATGCCGACACTATAGAACGTAAAAAGGTAATACTACTAGCTAAGTGTGGAAACGAAATCTTTTTCACAAAAAGGATTAAATAAGATATCCCTGGATGTTAGTAAAAAGATCGGATATTGGGTGGTTGGATTGAAAACAGGCGCATCAATCATCACGATCTACGGGAATCCTGAAAACAAAGGCAAACATACACAACAAAGCAACAAGTAGAGGAATTCCCCCACACTTAGTGTCAGAAAATAGAAAGAAGATAGAAGGATAGGCATGGGTTGCCACCCACGAAGCGCTTGTTTATTTATCGAGTCGTATAGCTTGACCCGCCCCGAATTTAATTGTTCTTGGGGGAGCATGTGGAAGAGAAAATCTCCATCGGACTTTCATTTAAGATGTTTGGATAAACATTGAAATGCTTGAAAGTTCCACTCCGATAAGATACCCACGGCTTAAAAGAATGAGAGATGCCGGGGTCAAAGATGGTATCTTCACTCCCGAATGAGTGAATGAGAGGAGAAGTCACCAGATAGGTGAAGAAAGGGAGAAAGACTCGAACGACATATGTGAAGTCAATATAATGGCGATCCTTAAAGGGAAATGTCACATATGTCGGAGAAAGAATGTCCTTTTGAATTTCAGGATTAAGAATTGAGGTCATATCATCAAGTTTAGAAATAATAGAGTCATTGACCTCATTATTCTCTAACACTTCATCAAAAAGATGATTTACGTTGCTTGAAAAGTACTCGTCATCAAATTCAAAAAGAGAGTTCGAATAGACTTTGAGACTTTCATTTGGAACGTCCTCATCCGAAAGTGATTCATCATCACTAGAGGAAAAATCATCATTGGAATTGAAAAGAGGGTTAGAGAAAATCCCGGAAAAATCCTCCGAAGTTTCAAGAGGATAATCATCACGAAAAGACAAATCACATTCATTTTCGGATATATCCTCAGACTCACTTGGGATTGGGAAAAGGTTCTCAACACTAGACTTTATGAATTCGTCTGATTCCTTTTCAGGAATAGTGCTAAGATGCTCATCCCCCATAATGAGAGAGTCCTCGGAGTCCATAGTCGGTAAGATGGATGTGTTTGCAATAGACTGAAGGAGTTGAGAATTGATATCATTCAAAGGACTAGTACTCTCCTCGTCGTCCTCTTCATCATTGTTGCTAGAATAAACAGCTTTAATAAGTTCTATTTGCTCTTCTGCTAGCAATTCTGCAATACTCTTGTTTTCCTGATTTTTCTGGACGTGTGTGATTGCAGCTGATGAATTTTTGTAAAACTCCCCAATTTGAATAGTGTCCTCATCATCGTCATCGAGAATGGCAGCCTTGAGAAATATGGAACGCCTTTGCGCTGCTCGTTCTCTGGCTAGTAATTCTGCAATAGATTTTTCATGAGGATCTTCTTGGGGAGGTTTATTAGTCAAATCCTTAAGATCTTTTATTAAATCAAGAAGACCAATAAGAAGTTCTTGAGGAAGTGGCTGAGGTTGTGGTTGAATCATTTGGTACTGTGGAGGTTGGTCAAGATAAGAATAGTCATAATTGTTACAAGGGACATGCTCATAGACAAGCGGGTTCCTCGTTTGACAATCAGAGCTATAGTGAGGACCTCCACAGTACTCACAACAATATGTTTGCTGTGACTGATTCGGTGAATTATATGGATAATGGTCATAACCAAAGTTTTGATTACATGGAACTTGCTCATAGACAAACGTATTCCTTGCTTGACAATCAAAACTTGGGTGTGGACCTCCACAATATTCACAAGAATATGTTTCCATCTCATGGTGTGGGGGTTGGTTAAAGAAATTGGTTGTTTCATTGTAGGGATTTTGGTCATAGACAAACCCGTTTCCCGAATTTACAATGCTACAACCGGGGCAATTTCCACCATTTGGAGGACCTCCACACCATTCACAACCATAATGGTAAGATGAAGACATAAAGAAGAAGAATTAAACGGATAGAGGGTAAGAAATAAAGAATTAAACGGATAAGAGGATTGAGAAGAATATTTTTGGATTTTTAAAATTTAGAAACATGGAAAAACACAAAAGAAAAAGGAAAATAAATTTGAAAAGAAAATCTTTTTGGGTTTTTTGAAAAGTTTTAGAAAATGAAAATATTTTTGGGTTTTTCAAGGATCTTCAGGTTTTTCAAGTCACTAATCGTTTAATTTTTTTTTTTGATTTTTGATAAAAACTATTCACAAGAAAAACACGTAACTTCACGAGGAAGGATCTTCAAGTCACTAATCGTCAAACCGTAATGATATTGTCGCAACACACCTCCCCGGCAGCGGCGCCATTTTGATAATTTTGTTAAGTACGTCACAAGTCAACCTTTCATGAAGAAAAAGGTCAACGAGCAACACTCAACGTAAAATCGATTATAATAAACCGGATAAGCGAATACTCGGGTCGTAGTCCCAACGAGGCGTGAAATTGAGGATATCGTTTATGGTTTGGTATTAAAACGCTTGAAATAAGGATTTTCACTTTTGGTTACGAGTCTAGGAAAACAAAAATCAAATTAAAAAAAACGCGAATTAAAAAACGAACGGGAAACAAGCCTAAACGTAACAATCTATAAAAATTTACCCTACGGATGCAAATATAATTTTTCTACGTCCTAAATGATAAAAGAAAATTTTAGAAAAAAAGAATTGTATTTTTTTGATTTTTATTTAATTTACTACGAATTAAAAACTAAATTTAACTAATTAAATGATTAAAAATATTAAATGGAAAGAGAAAAATCCGAAAATTTTACAGAAACTACTTTAAGCAAAAAGGAATGAAGGAAAAATAAAATGAATGAAAAAGCTATTCTAAAAAAGCAGTTAATAAGCTAACATAGTAATTAAGCCAAATAAGAAAGCAAAGCATAAAAGAATTAAAGGAGGGATATGAGACAGAAAAGTCCCAAGGGCATAGTGGAATAGCTGGGTGTGTGTGAGGCTTTGAAAGGCTGAGGTCTCAGGTTCGAATCCTGCCTCAGCCTTTTTGAAAAATTATTTTTTTTCATTTTTTTTCTTTTTGGAACTTAATAAGCACATGACAATAAGCAACTTTTCTAACTGCAACTATTTTTGAAAATCTAAATAAGCAAGAAATCAGCAATGGAAGGCTGATCAGTGGTTAAATAAGGAAATAAGTTAAGGCAGTTAAGCAAGTGGGCTAAAAAGCTATAATTAAGCTAAAGGTGAACTGAATTAAGCTAGCAACTACCTAAATGATCTATGAAATTCAAAAGAAGCTAACAATAAAAGCTAATAAGCACTGAAAAGCTCAAAAGGCCATAGGGGTCTGCTGATGCACTTATGGTGCAGGGTAGAAAAGGGGTTTTTCAAGCCCTTAAAAAGCTACTCAAATAAAATCCTAAAAATCTAAAAAAATTGGTATTGGAAAGAATAGCTAGCCAAGTTCATTTGTGCAAAATTATAGCTTATAACAACTTAAGATGATCAAATTAAAAATCAACAATAAGGGCTGCAAAATGGAAAAAATCAAGAAACTCAGTCTACTTATCTATTGAGGTGGACTGATATGGGCAATAATAGGACCAAGGCTTATAGGGATTCTACCATTACTAACTATGACTAATTAAGACCTAACAATACCAAAAAAAATAAAATAAAATAAAAATAACTAAAAAGGAATAAGCTAGGGAGAAGCTTTTAAGATAAGCTTTTATCCTAAAATTTAGCAAAAAACACTCAAAACCTCAAAAGGCTAAACACAAGCTAAACTTCTACTGAAAATAACTAACATAACACATTAAGCTATCTTAAGTCATAAAAAGTAACATTTATCAGAAAATAAGCTGTAAATAAGCACAAACTACTTAATGCTATATTAGGCTTTTTAGGGGCTTTTAAGACAAAACTAAGGTAAGCAATCTTCAGTCTTTCCAATTTACATCAAATGGCATCAGAATAGATCAAATAAGCAAAAGAAAGTAAATAAGCAAAAAATAAGCAGATGAATAGTAAAGTTGACTTTCATTGACCAAACAAGAAAACTTGAAATTTCATTAATTAAAATTAAAATTACAATACTGAAAGCATAAATAAAACATAAAATAATAAGCTACTGAATTAAGAGTTACCTAAAAATAAGCTAAAAAAAACCCCCCTCTACTGTAGCAAACTTAACTATATATACTAAGTAAGCTAGGGTTTTCTTCTACTGAGCTTGTGCTTTTCTTGTGAGTGGAATCCCTTGTGCTTCTTTAGCTTCAATCTCAGCCCTTGGATTAGCTTAGTGCCCACACAAAACAATCTTGGCCGTTTATCCTTCCTTTGTCCTCGGATTGATGAGGTGGAGGGGGAAACACAACCATGTGGGTTCTTTTTGGACTGGGGTGAGGGTGAAAGTGACTGGTATGGGGATTATCTTAATTGCGGGACGATTTGGAGGTTAGGGGTAGATCCACATTACTTTGGGTGTGGATTTGACTAATGCTTTGAGTGTGTTGACCCCGTTGGTTTTTTTTAGCTAAGAAAGGTTTGGGTTTTGGGCTTTAGTGGGTGTAATGGGCTGGTGGGATTAATGTTGTGGGTTTAAGATTGGGTCCGGATATGGTTTAGATAGGATAAGTTGGTTTTAATTTATGGACCAAAGTTGTAAACTTAGAAACTTCAAGGACCATTCTTGTCACTTTTGTAAAGTTAAACTAGGGGCCAAATTTGTGAAGTAAAAATAATCCAAGGGCCGTTTTGGGATTTTTGAGCTCGAATTAAATCCACATGAAAAATGTCTTTTCCGGCTTCGGTTTTCGGCTCTTTTCCATTCCAAGCTCGATTTTGTCCATATTTGCCCCGTTTTCAATCCTTTTGTACCTGAAACACATAAAACACAATCCAAGGATATTTGTAACAATATTTGGTCCATTTTGGTGTTTTTGGTCATTTTTGTGGGGTTTTTTCGGGTATAAATTGATGAGTAAAAGGCCACTCATCAATGTCCATCTCTTCCAAATCATTATCATCCAACTGATTAAGATATTCATGAGTTAGAGGAGAACCACTAGTTTGACTAGACATGAATACATAGAATGCCGGATCTACAAGTCCAGCAGCATTCTTTTGTGAACTAGTTGAAGGACCACCATAGATAGCAGTAGAAACACCTTCATCTTCATCTACCTCTTCTGACTTGCTAGTACTAGGAGATGACAAAAGTGCCACATTCCCAAAACTAGTACTATAGATTTCAGACTTCTTTAGACTTTGTTCAACAATTTTAAAGTTGTTGTACAAATCATTGAATTTCATGGTTTCAATGTCTGGCTTGTTCATCCAGACAACCACATGAGTATGGAACTCATCAGGTAGGCTTCTCAAAAACTTCATGTTGAGATCTTCCTTGGCTATCTCAACACCCAACACAGCTAACTGACTGACAAGCTTATGTAATCTTGAGAACAGCTTATCAAGTGATTCATTGCTATTTGAACTAAAGTTTTCAAATTGTTGTTTTAGCAATGTCTTCTGTGTTTTCTTGGTAGAGTCATTACCACCAAACCATGCACAAATCTCTTCAAAAAGAGTTTTTGCATCTGGATACTTGCTAAAGGATATCATTTGTTCACCAGGAATGGTCATAAGCAATAAGTTTCTTGCCTTTTGATCATTCCTCTTCTGTATCTTTTCATCATTGTTAGTTGGTCCAGTATTCCTTCTCCTTTCAGTTTTGCCTTCAAGAATAATATCTGTATAACCTAGTGTAAATGAATCACCATACAGAATGATATCCCAAAGAGAATAATCTTGAACCATGAAATATTGCTCAATTCTCAACCTCCATAACTCAAACTCATTCTGTTTGATCATGGGCAACTTTGCAGCAACATTTGTAGCAGTATCTTGTGCATCCATTTCTATTTCTTCTGCTTCTAAATCAACTATATCAGCCTTGCTCTGATACCACTTGTTAGGATTCGATACACTGTAAGGTGGTTAAACCTTTGCAACTTTGTATGTATGATATATTGAGTGAATATGATTAAGTATGCGAAATCTACTTAATCACACTTAGAAGGTTATTATGGTTATGGAAATGGAACAGTTATGTTTGTTATATGACAATGAACAATGAAAGCTTATCACCAAATGATTCAATATTATTAAGATAATAATACGAGTGATCTTGAGTTATCACTAGGGTTACAACCTTGAATCTTATGTTTCTATGACTTGTGATATTGTTTGTGTTTGTTCTATGTTCTTAACAGATATTACAATTTGAAGTTACTTGTGTCACTTGATAACTAGAACTAAACTAAGATCTTCTTTTATAGTCCAAGAAGATCTTTACAATGATGTTAAGTCTTGTCAAACTTTATCGAGCTACTTGATAGCTAATGTATGTCAGTAACTAAGATACAACATGTATCTAAGTTTACAACTTGTTCTGAGAATATAAGATAAAGACTGAGCACATGGGGTAAGATATTATCTACCGTGTATTATTGACTTTCAGTCAACCAGACTTAATATCTTCATCAAGCAGACTTAACTCTGTTAGTCACCAGAATTAACACTTGACTTAACCACCAGACTTAACTTCAACGACCAGACTTAACCAGCAGATAACCAGCAGACTTAACTTTGGAACTCACCAGACTTAACTCTACTGCTACCAGACTTAATCACTTGAGAGATTTTCCCGATACTTAAACTTCAAAATATTTAATTCCCAACATCTGTAGTCTTTAATATAAAGGGGATTAGATACTTTTGGAATTAAGGTAAAAAATGAGGAATTCACACCTGATGGAAACGAGCCTGTTGAGAAGAAATTAACCACGAAAGTTTGAATGTCGAGGTGCAAAAGGTCCCAATACTTTTTAACGAATAAAAACGTAAAACCATCCGGACCCGGGGCTTTTTGGCTCCCACAATCCTAAACCGCAGTTTTAATTTCCTCCAAGGTCAGTAGGTCACAATGGAGTCTAAATGAACTCGATCCAAGTCACTTAATCGATTTGCCGCGGACATGTGAGGAAAATTAACCGGCGTATCATGACAAGAAAACTTGTCCTTGTAGAAGTTGAGAAAAGCCGACTTAATGTCTAGAGGATCTGATATCCAAACTCCTTCATGCAGAATGCCTTTGATCATTTGAGTGTTCCTTTTAGAGTTAATGATGCCATGAAAATATTTGGAATTTTCATCTCCTTCCACGTCCCATCTAACACGAGCCTTTTGATACAAGTCCATGGATTCGAGCTTTTCCAGATTGTCTAACTCATGCCACGTATTTACTCGGAGCATTTTCTCTTCATCAGTAGCCAGCCCCGCATCAATCTTATCATCCAAAGATTTCAAGGAAGCCAAAATGGAATTTTTTCTACTGACTTCAGAAACTTTAGTGCGGGAAAACCAAAGTTTGAGTTGGGCTTTGAGCCCCTTAACTTTGTCATGAAGAGCCGTCGTGGAACCGACGTTAGTAGCTGAAAGGCTGTTCCAAGCTTCTTTAACGACATCGTCAAAATCTTTTCTATCAAACCATGAATGAAAGATTTTGAAAGGGATCGGGCCAAAATCATTTTTCTTGCAATGCAAAAGAATGGGATTATGATCTGACCAAAGTCTGTCAAGAACCGTCACCTATAAATTAGAATGGGCATGAAGCGTATTGTTCGAAATCAGAAAGCGGTCTAGTTTGCTCAACTTGGAACCTGTTTTGTTCATCCAGGTAAACATTTTACCTCCCATGGGGAGGTCAATTAAGCCAGCGTCATGGATGAAAGAATTAAATATCGCTGCGTCGGTGCTAGAAAAAGAAGAACCACACCGTTCATATTCACATCTGACTTCGTTCAAATCTCCAAAAAGGACAATGTTACCTTCATGACTTTGAATGAAAGAGCGAAGAGAATCCTATAAAATGGATTTCTCCAGTTGGTGTTGTGGCCCATATACATTAATAAGAAAGTAATCTTCAACCGAATTCAGCCACTTACCTTCAACAATTATATAATTATCACTACACCACATTCTAGATTTAGAAAAAACGCTAGGATCCCACATGGTGATCAAGCCCCCTGATCTACCCCTCGCCATACTACAAGCATAATCAAATTTAAAGTTGCCCCACATGGATTTGAGATGAAACAATTCTAATCTCGTCATCTTTGTTTCTTGAACGCCGAGAAAATGAATATTATGTTTGAAACATAATTCCTTGATCCACACACGCTTCTTTAGCTTCTTAGAGCCACGAATATTGATTGACAAAATATTCATCTATCCACCATCGACACACCTATCCCATTGATCATCTTCCTTAATGAACGTTTGCATCCTTTTACATCATAACCTAACGCGTCACCCACCTCTATCATCTTGTTCATCTCGGCTATAAAAGAGAAACCTTTTCTTTCTTTTGATTTGAAGTTACCAAAACAAGTAGAGCATTTATTTGCTTTAGCACCACGCCCTGAATACTCATTTTCTTTTACATTCCTGATCAAATCTTCAAATCCAGGAGGTAAGGTAACGTCTGACTCAACTACCTTGGCATCCACCTCTATCGGCTTAGACACAATTTCATGCTTAGTGTCTGTTTCAAAACCAGGAGGGATTACACCCTCCTCAAGAACTTTTTCAAAACCAGGGGGTTTACTACCTGATGAGGTATGAGACCCCATGCCAAAACCCTCCTCTTCTTCTTGTTGAACCTCATTTTTGGAATTTGAAGCAACTTTTTCCTCCACAACCTTTTCAATAAAATCATCCAAAACTTCATTTTTGTCTTCATTCTCATTTGAAGAACGGCTCTCATTTTCATCAAAATTATCATCCGAGTCACTACAATCTAAATCATTAATAATACGAGTGCTCCAAATTCCAATTTCTTTAACGTGAACATCAAAAGCCTTACCATTAATAACCACGGACACCGTTTCAGAGATACAAGTGGACATTTTAGTAGCAATACAAACCCTTCCCATACTCATAATATCATCCGCTTCTGAGTCAAAGAACTTAAATTTTCCGAACATGCTTATAACTTTTTTGAGTGCATTTGACCCCCAAGCACATAGTGGAAGGCCATTAATTTCAATCCAAATCAATCTTTCATCAACAATGAACAAAGGAGAAACAGTCTTAAGGGAAGACCAAAGTGTGTTAAGAGATTCATTTGACTTAAAAGCGGCACATGTCTTCTCATTTTCAAACTGAATCCAAACCCAAAGGCCTCCAACGTAGTGGATATTGATATCAATGAAGCCTTCATTTATGCAAATACGATACATGTTGCTGATCGTATCCACCTCTTTCACCTTGACCAAAACCACAGTAGACGTGTCCTCTACTTTAATGAGATCATGTTCACTCAATTGAATACTTCTACTTTTTTTTTGAGTCTCAATATTAGAAGCCCCTTTGGAGGCGACAACTCCATTAGCTACAGAAGCATAAGATTGCTTAGAAGAATGACCATTATTACTAGGGCGCACCGGTACCTCATGGGAATTTAAAACACGTTCAACTTTTTCTTTAGGCACAGTAAACGAAGTAGCCTTAACATGTCTTTGGAATTTAACAATAGAAACATATACATGATAACTTCCAATCCAGATATTAGAAAGAGACCTAACAAATTCTTCCCCATTGCGAATTTCCATGAACCTAACGAAACCGAAACGCTTACCAATTTTTGAACGCTTGTTAGCAATGAAAGCATCTACAATCCGCCCAAAAGGTTGGAA